>JAECUM010063999.1:0-26447 GCA_016617855.1 Megalonaias nervosa | reverse complement strand
CACTGACATCCTTAACGGGTAGCCCTGAGTCAGCATGTGTATCCTTAAAAATAGTGCTGAGTTAGCACTGACATCCTTAACGGGTAGCCCTGAGTCAGCATGTGTATCCTTAAAAATAGTGCTGAGTTAGCACTGACATCCTTAACGGGTAGCCCTGAGTCAGCATGTGTATCCTTAAAAAGAGTGCTGAGTTAGCACTGACATTATTAACGGGTAGCCCTGAGTCAGCATGTGTATCCTTAAAAAGAGTGCTGAGTTAGCACTGACATCCTTAACGGGTAGCCCTGAGTCAGCATGTGTATCCTTAAAAATAGTGCTGAGTTAGCACTGACATCCTTAACAGGTAGCCCTGAGTCAGCATGTGTATCCTTAAAAAGAGTGCTGAGTTAGCACTGACATTATTAACGACAGTGTTGAGACAACAAAAGCTGGACACCAACCAAGGAAGAAATCAAAAACAAAACCATACAAATTTACGCAGAAGAGCTCTAGCATCTAGCAATTCCCAGTAGTAATCATTAATTATCAGGTAGAAAGTAAATTCATATAAACGTGATATTAGCAATGAAATGTTGGTCCCATTGCTAATTATAGTTGTTCTTTGTGTGTGATATTTTCTTAAAATTTTAACTTTTAATCGTGTTATATTTAAATGTCAGCTTTTAATCTACAGCATAAGTCTGTATGTTGCTTGCACAAGATGTGACAGGGCATAAAGACATACAACAATAGAAAAAGAACATTCGTTTCTATGAAATCAAAATAAAGGTACTATGATAAGTTGTGTGTGTGTGTGTGTGTGTGTGTGTGTGTGTGATTTGGATTTTTAACCTAGCTGTAACACTTTTTCAGTCATATCATGCCACAGACATGTAGTATCATGTCCCACCCGAGGCGGAAGCTCTAACCACTAGGCCACCGGGGCGGTCCTATAATGAGTTGATATAAACCAGAAGTTAATATTGTTTTTATGTTATTTTTTAAAAATCATTGCTCTTAAGATCTGCCTCAGAAACTAGTATCATTTTCCAATCACTAGATATCAGAGTTCAAAGGGTGGGAATTACATGCTTGGATTAACCAAGGAGTGACATCTAGTTGTGCAAGCAACTTTCATGGAGCAATAATTATGTTGATTAACCACTACGGCTGAGACATAAAATAAAAGAATGCAGTTCATCATCTAATCCCTGTACTCATTTACAAGGACAATGCGCAGTTAATCTGCTGAAGGTATCCTATCACAATATATAATGTTTAGTCATCCTTAATCATCCTTATGGAAGGTTTACCATTGAAGCATATGTATTCCTACTTCACACTGAACTGATCCGAAAAATCACCTAAGTAGGTCTGGATGTATATAGCATGGAAGAGTACATGAGGTAATGAGTCAAGCACAAATATTTATAATGTAGATCACGGTGAGCTCGTTTTAAAGGCGTAGTACTAAAGACTTTAATTAATAGAACATAAACAACATCCAATAAATACACTTGCACCACAAAATGTACAGAAATGATTGAAGCATGAACTATAGGTCTTTGTCTCAGAAATCTTCTAATGCAATAACGGCGAGTTCTGTAGTTTATTTTGGAATAGACTCCTTGCCATGATGTCAAGAAAGTATATGCTACGGTTCTGAGCTAAACTGGCAGCACATTTGCTGCCATAAACACTCGAAGAGTCTTAATTAATCAGTTACACAAGCCAGCATCGTATACTGGTCTAAAAACGAGTTGCAAGAAATGGACAGAAAGACTAGGGATACAAACATCTATCTATAGTGCAATGCACTCATAGGTTGATCACATAGTGTACCTTCCCATGAAACTTCAAGAAGAAGGCTTGACAAGCGGGAAAAACTGTTGAGGAAGAAATATTAAGCCTAGAAAAAACACATTAGAGGAAGTGGATCACAGCTCCTAACCTTGGTGCAGGAAGGGGATCTTCTAAAACACAATGAGTTAAGTAATAAGTGCCCACAAAAAAGTTTTAAATAAAGAACATCATAATAGTTGGAAAAGCAATGCATAGACAGTTGTAGAAGAAACGGAACAGAAAGCTGGCGTGGAAACCTAGAGATTACTTAATGTGGGAGAATTAAAGAGAGAAGCCAAAACCACGTTGATGATAACGCAAAACCAGTTGTTTATTGTTGGAAAGTAAACGGGAGTGTATAACATTAAGATGTCTTACCAGAATGTACAAGAGCAAATATAACATGGTGACTCACATAACCAGTTAAGGAGGCAAACTAGCCCAGTCATACTATAAACTAAGCTTGACAAACAGGCCTTTGCGGTACACTAGCAGCTGTCTCGGAGATGTGGAATGTAGTGCACAGAGAAGTGGTACAATCAAACTGCAGAGAAAGTGGTTGAAACAATAATCCTGTTGAACGTTCAGACCGATACATTCATAGTATTGGAGGACAAGGAGAGCAAATTAACTGATATCATTCTACTGCCATAGAACTCCCACGTTGAATGCAAGGAAATGATAAATAAACAAATTTTGTACACTGTTCCGGCCAGAGAACATAGAAATGTCTGGAATAAAGACACCGAGATTGTAACACATTTGCGAGGAGTACCTTGAATAACAACCCGTACACTTTGAGACAGCTTAAGAAACTGAAAATGTCACTGCATCCAGACAGAAGCGGCACCCCTTTAGTTAAACGCACAGTCCTTAATAACTAAGGTCACAGGAAGAGACCAAGCTACAAAATAGAAGAAATCAGCTTAAAATACTGTCGTTAAGGCTGTGCAATAATAATAATAATAATAATAATAATAATAATAATAATAATAATAATAATAACAGATTGTTGTAGCCAATAATCTGCAGATATTGCGAAGTGATACCTTAAATGCTAATTGGGCACTATCCGTCCTCATGTCAAAGTTTTCGTCCCATAATGGCGTTCCTCTACAATACTCAGCAGACTTTGCATTGCATGAGCTTATGTCCACCGGCCTCATCCCCCACACGAGATACACCTTAGATTCCTCGTCATCACTGTTCCTTAAGAACGAAAAGTAGTGTTTCTCTGTTGCTATGGCGTAGTTATGATTCTCTTTGAATATTCCAAGCTGGAATACACAATATGGATTTAAAAAAATCCTTCGTAAATTCCTTTTCTCTGTGGAAATATCAAATGTTGTCATTGCATCACCAATGCCATATTATTATCACTATGATTATCAAGCAAAAACCAAAAAGGGAGGAACAGCAGATATGTAGGACATCTGCATAAAACTTAAGACATAAACAAAATTGTGAAGATAATAAAGATCAAGCAGGAAACAATTGATATAGTTTTAACAATTAAGATATTGCTCACATCTGGAACTAGAAAACTGAGTTCGTTTTACACTATAAAACCATCACGAGGATGCATCTGAATTTGGAACAAATTTTTTCCTTCTGGAAATATGATGAGCACGAAAATCGAAGCTATATACCGCATATCAATTTGCTTATCAGTAGCCACAATTTTTATTTTACCATTTGGAAATTAATAAAAGCAAGAATATTTGTGATAACATTAATGTTTTACCACAAAGAGTAAAATATGACTTACCTGATATGTATCTGGTTCCAGTGTGGTGGCACTTTTGACGAAGAAAATTGATAGTCCAAGAATCATCAGAAGAATTCCAATCTTCACTGGTCTTTTGGTGATTATATGATAAAACGTATTCTTCAAGAAAAGTACAACTTTATTCCTATCCTCAAAATTCTTTCTATTTTTTCTACGCATTTTTGACTGTGAATGTACCTGAGTTATATCACATTTAAGACTGGGGTCTAAATCTTCCCCACCATGCTTTCCAGAGTTTTGACAAGTGTCAACAATGTTGCTAATGGCGTTAGAATCTTCTATAATAGATGGTTTTGACATATTTGTATTGGCAGTCAAACTAGAACATGAATCTAGAGTGTCAGCTTTTGCATTTGCATTCTGAGCTTTCTGAACACTTAAATTTTCATCAGAATCGTTAATTGTGTCATAAAATCTAGAATCGATCCCCATTTTGCCAGAAAGACATTTATAGTCATCCAGATTGATCTCATTTCTAGAACATGTGTCTTTTCCAGCTGTTTTTGAATATACAGTATCAACATTGTCTTTGGCATTTTCTCCATTCATTGAGTGATAATCGTTTTTATTAATGTCATCTCTGTGAACACCATTTGATTCCATTGCTGGGTAAAAAGAACTCATTCTTGAACCATTTTCATTTTCTACATCCTTGTTATGGGTATTTTCCCAACTATGACCTGTATTAATATCGCCTGATACCTGTTGATGATCAATACCAATTTGCTCACTAAAGACACTATTAGTATCGCCAGATGGTAGAAAAAGGTCTGTACTATTTGTCGGAGGTACATCCATCTTGTTTATATTAGCTAACCTAGGTTTATTTAATTTATTTTCATTTTCATCTGCCTTGTGGTTATTCTCAATTACTGTACCATTTGTCCACATTTTTACCAAAACAGAATGACATTTATACCAACAACCTTTTATTTTCGTATGATGCAGCATTATAACAGTTGGGAAATACGTAATGACAGAGATGTAATTAATAGCAACAAGAACACCTGCGAATATTCCACATGTTGAAACTGGCATAAGTGGAGAAAAGCCATTTACCAAGAAGGCAGCCATAGTCGTAACAGAAGTAACAAAGGTCGTTTTGGCCGCTCGGCGGTAGCAATCTGACAGACGATGCGCATCTGACGGATATTCATTATGTCCAGTCAGGCGCCACGTATCGTAGAACACAAATAAATCATCTGCTCCAATACCCAGTATAAGAAATATGATAATGACATGAAAAAAACCGAAGTATCTGAACTGAAAGACGTAGCGGTATATGAGATTAGTCATCAGAAAGCTTGAAAGTATACTGGCTATTCCAAAAACTGTGAGGGTTAGGGAAGCCATCTGGATGCACATGAAGAGGCAGATGAACACAAAACTACCAATGGATAACATCATATCCTGTATTGCCTGCTGTTTCAGGTCAAGCTCAAACATCATCTTGCTGATATAGTACACATAGGCTGAACCATGCATCAGATTATTTCTGACCCACTCTATTCGTGGTTTGATCTGTTTCATTAGAAAGTGATCCAGATCTGTCAAAGTACCCTGGTATGGACCATATGTATACAGAGGCCAGCCCATGAGAAAGAAACTGCGTGTAATACTCGTGGTTGAATAGTTTCTAGTCACTTGAAAGTCTTTTCCGACAAAAAGATTTAAGTAAATTTTTGTTTCATTGTAAATGGATGCAAAATATATGACATTATATATGTCTGAAAAGTTTGGAGAGTAGAAGACTGGATTTATTTTTCGGAATGTTCCATCAAAAAGACGAAGCAAGGACTGTGGTTTGGTGCAAGATGCGTCATTTTCCAGTCTACAGAACAAATTTTGGTAGTCGGGTAGTTCGTACAAGCTTTTCTCCGCAGCCTCTATTAACTTAAACTGCTTATAGGTCAAAACGTTTGTCCCGGGAGCCTCGTAAATGACTTCTACAATGTCTTTTACTTGACCACGCCACCATGTTGGAACCTGACTGTCGTAAACAGGACGGAAAACAAAGTTTGGATAACTAAACCGTGTCCGCCATGCCAAGTCGCGAAGTCGTGCATCATTCATCAGGATAAGAGGAAGATCATCAAAAACTAGTGGAAATACGTCATTTCCGGTTGCAAGCAAAGCTATAGTTACCAACAAGGCTATCACCTGGACTGATAAAGTAACAACTGCAAAGAGAAAGAGGCTTTGTAAAGTGTGTGTGTGTGTGTGTGTGTGTGTGTGTGTGAATCGTTCCAAATGTAATTTTACCCAAACAATATCTAATAAATTGTGTACTAAAGGTTTCGTTTCATTAGCCATGCACAAATAGTGTCTAACTGCAGAGTTAGAATTTTAAGTAATCTTTAATATGTAGATTAGATGAATATATTAGTAATGACATTAAGAACACATAATGATTGTTCTCTCTCTCTCTCTCTCTCACACACACACACACACACACACACACACACGCGCGCGCGCGCGTTATCAAAATGACCATAGAAGATTAAGCTTTACTCCATTTACTGTCTCAGTGCCCTTTTCACAACACAAATAATGGCTTTCTGGTTGGAGTGGATAAACACTTTTGGCGTTTCAGTCAATGAACGAATATTCCAAAGTGGTTTATAACTGAGGTAAGGTAAACATTGACGACTGATATAAAGCGATACACACGTAAATGGCCGCTTTAACAGTACACTTTTAACAATTCATTTTTGGAGTATATTACTCAAATTAAAATCTCAAGACGACTTTTATCTTGCTGAAAGCTTTGTTTTACATAAATTATAACCTGCCTTATGGTATATGGCTATGTTCCTGTTTGTTTGTACATATTATAAGTTTTTATTACTCTAATACTTAACATCAAAGTAGTTCATACAACGTTTAAATGTCGTAAACTCTGTGTTATATAACTTTTATAGGTAAACTCGGTGTTATATAACTTTTATAGGTAACTCGGTGTTATATAACTTTTATAGTCGCGCTCTACAGTTTCGTACTTTGCATATGGATTAGATTTAAAAGGAAAACAAAAATTCAGGTTTTCTTCATCCTATCCTGGCTATTTTTGAAAAAGACCGTTTTATATCTTAGATACTGTTCAAAAAAACTTTTAATTCCCTTTATTTGGTGTATGAGTGATGGGTTAATTTGTTTTATAGAGTCTACCAATTTGCTTTGCTTCATATATGCACCTATCAAAAAACTCCGTCTTAACATTTTCACTTCCTTGACTTCAAAGGTAAACTGTAGCAAAACATGCCGATAACTTTTTTTTACTTTTCGTAGATTTGTGATTAATTCATCATACTTTCAGAAGCTGTTTGTCGTTTAAATACCACAACCTAGGTGTTATATGACTTTTAAATACAGTCCTCTGGGTGTTACATGACTTTTAAATACCACAAACTGGGTGTTATATGACTTTTAAATACCACAAACTTGGTATTATATGACTTTTAAATAACATAAACTTGGTGTTATATGACTTTCACATATCACAAACTGGGCGTTATATAACTTTTAAATACCGCAAACTGGGTGTGATGTGACTTTTAAATACCGTAAACTGGGTGTTACGTGATGTGACTTTTAAATATCGTAAACTGGGTGTTATGTGACTTTTAAATACCGTAAACTGGGTGTTATTTACTTGAAATTTGTTCGTTATGCAACAAAACAATAGATGTGAGCGAAAGTGTTCACAATTGCGTGAGTCATATTTACATATTCTTTTCTATGACCTCATTCATAACCTTTATGACCTCCCTTAATAGTTGGTAAAGATGAAATCCATAAACCTATTAGTTATTCTTTATGAAATTTGCATATTATAAATGTGTTGTGCCATTAACATGATATATGAAATTATGTCATTTCTGTACTTTGTGTTTGCATCCTGATCATTTATTAACATTTGCACTTAAAAATATATATATTTTTTGCTCGCTACTATTTAATTTACTTCTCTCTCTCTCTCTCTCTCTCTCTCTCTCTCTCTCTCTCTCTCTCTCTCTCTCTCTCGTTATCATAATGACCATTTGAAACGCACTCAAGTTTGACTTTGTCGCGGTGCTTGACTCTCTCTCAATGCCATTCAACATTTCTTCTTAAAGGTGGATAAACACTTTAAGCCTTTGCGACAATCAATGTACATGATAATGTTGCTTACCATGTGGAAAGGTACACAATGTCCACTTGTATTTAGCAACACACGTGTAAATGACCGCTTTAAAAGTACACCGTAATAATTCAGTTTTGGAATGTGTTTCAGATTAATCTCAAGATGATTTATATGTCTGAAGTAAAATGATCTTCCGGAGAAATTATGATCGGCATTTTTGTTTACGGTCACTTTTCCATTGTGTTTGGACACATAACTTTCGAACATTATATAAAATGTCTAAATAACTTTTATATGACTGGATAGGACACAACGTCTAAATAACTTTTATATGACTTTATATGACACAACGCCTGTATATCTTTTATACGACTTGATATAGGTGTTACGACTCTATGGTCTTAAACTACGTAACAGAAAGGAGCGAAAACCATCAAGATTTGTAAAATTCAATAAATAATTTATTTCCCTAGAATACAAAGTGAAAATTTAAAAAGAACTTACAGTATTGTGAATTAAATCCCAAATAATTCTAAACGTATGAAGTTCCAATTGAATTCCAGTGGTATTCCAAATAAATTCCGATAATGAATATGTTCATGTGCCTGCAGTCTCGAACGTGCTAATGGGCAGTGGCCTGGAATGTGGTGATGTGTTAAGTCTTTTGATGTATCACAATAAAATGATCTCAGATGTCCTTGTCTGAATTCACTATAATTACAAATTTTAAAGTTCTAGTCCAAGCATATTATTGAGCACTTTGTAATTCCAGTGAATAATAAGTTGAAGTAAATAAATCCAACCAAATTAAAAACTGAACACAACAATAAGACTGATTCTGCTTCAGATGTTAAGGCAAGAACGAATAATCACATAGTAAATAAGATTATGTAACCCTCTGCTTGACCTCCGTAGCAATTACCATTTTCTGGAAATACTCTGTCAACTTAAAGGGAAAGATTCTAAGGTCAGAAGCAAGACTGTTTCTTGAACTCTAACCGAAGTTTACATGTTTACTATTAATGATGATCTTAATATTTAATACCAGACTTAAAGAAATATTAACCATGTATTATGTTGTTTACAAAATGCAAAATAAATGTCACTGGTAACAAATGATTCAGATTATATATACAAAACAATAGGAAACATCTAAATATCATGTACATTACTTGATTGTGTTTCATTTGATGGTGATTAGTTTGGGAATTTGACGCAAATGTGGCGAAAATGGGTAGGATTTTAAGTGTACACGAAGAAGGCAGGAATATTGAACTATTCGACGCTCTAATAGCGAAAATAAAAAATATAACAAAGGATTTGCTTTCCCCAACCCCACAACCATCCCGTGGGAAAGTTGGAAAAGATCACATTCGTAAAGCTTTTTGTTCATCTTCACAAAACTTAGATATTTACAAATTGTTTTTTCTTTAAAATTTCTGCATGAAGCGGATTTAGTGCATTACTAAGGAATATACATTTAGATGTTGGTTAAGAATGCTTTAGTCTGACTCCAGTCTGTATTTATAGCAGTCACTTAATTTGTACATATTTATTGTTAACAATGCTTTAGTCTGCCTCCGCATTTGCAGTCAAGTTTTCATGGCAGTCACCTAATTTGCACGTATTTATTTATAAATTTTCCAATGAATAGCTTATCTGTTTCATCAGTTGTCCATATGATATTAATATTTTTTTAAAATCTGAAATGTTGGTGGTTGGCAGTAATAAGTACGCGTAAGCAAGAGAAAAACTGGAGTGACATGATTTGAAACATTGATGTTGGATCCAAACCTGAATGATATTTCTGTCTTTCTCTTTCCACATCAAAATAAACTTTTCTTCATACAGATACGGTCGTATCACTTTAATTTTCCTGAGATTATAATTTTTAACTACAAATTCTAAGGACCAGTAACATCCATTCTTGCCAAAAGGACATTTTCTAGAACCTATGAAAGAACTGGTACAATGAACATTAACCTTCTAATCCACCTATTAGTTGTAAATAAAGCAACGAGTGCCTGTATCAATATTTGTATTGGTGATTTGTTGGAATAGCTATGGGATGTATTTAGATGTGTATGTCTTCTGTCCCAAAGTAAAGGTCACACAAATGGTTTTGTGTGTACTTATGTCTATTTAGCGATCACCAAAAGCTACCATTTGTAATAATTATTGAAAATAAGGTGCGCCCTAGCTGAGAAGTTTAATTTGTCAGAAAAATGTTGATGTAATAATTAAACCAATTTATGATGCAAATAAATGCATTGTTACGTATATGTAATTTAATTATTTGTGTGTTAGTTTTAAATTCTTTTTTTATTTTATTTTTGTTTCATTACATTTTATTATAATGATAATTTTCATGGGATTTGACTATTTTCGAAAAATCACTTCTCTGTTTTGACCTGGTTTGAACGTAAAAGGTATTACATTATCAGTATTTTTAGCTCACCTTAGTTGAGAGGTTTTGTAAACACTAAGCGAAATGATTGTCTATTACCAAAGTCATGTTCGGCCCACGTGTTAGCTGAGTTGTAAACAGCCTTTTTTTAAAATTTATTTCCAGTGTGGGAATCTGATTCTTAGATAGGGCTATTGTAGCGTACGTGCAAATTGTCATTTTTTTACTGCGCGGTTTGATGTTTAAGTGATCATGTGACCCATCACGAGTGTCGAAATGACGTTTTAGTTGGGTTTAATACTCACATCTCAGTGAAGTTTGGTGAGTCTTATCATACACCTTTAAGAGCTCTAGATGTTTTTTTTTTATTAATGTTGATGCCAGTTTGTTCTGAAGTTCGTCTATTTCTTTGGATTTAATAATTCATATTCTCTAGAAAACTACACAAGTGCTCTTCTTTATAAAAGTTCTGGGACAAAGACATTTAGTGGAAATTTATTCTGGAATTCTAAACAGAACGACCTCATCTGACGCCATAGCCTTCCATATTGGAACTTCGTCGAGATTCGAACCTGGAATCAATTAGAACTGTTTAGTGATAGGGCTTATATTTTTTCAATTCTAGGATTAATTTTTGGATTATATTCACAAACCGTAAGTCCTATTTCATATTTTTACCTTGTTTTCTAGGGAAATAAATTATTTTGTTAAAACTTATAAAGCTTGTTGGCTTCACTCTTTTCTTTTGTTACTTTTGTACGAGTCTACACGTCACATATGCAGTCTATTTTAGGTTTTATACAATATGTATTTTACTTAATATTAAAAGAAAGTAATTCCACTTGATTGCTATTTTTCAATATCTTTATTTTAAATTCTTAAAAGTCATAGACTGACACACACTCGCCATAAAGAGATGGAGAAATGACACTGTTATTTGATATTCTCGAATTCTGCAAAAAATCAAACCAGTTACTTCCGCGACGCCTGTGTTGAAAGAAAGCAAATGCTACACAGGTTTATTTATTCTGTAAGTCGTGAAAATTGGGAGAACAAAGGGTAAAAACTGATGATGTCATTACAAGGCGTATTTAATGTCTGTGTGTTAATGTTAACGGTATGTATAGACAATTTTCAGATGTGATCTTCATCCGTATCGGATGGTCAGTATGTATTTCATTATTGATTAATGAGTGGCAATCGAAATAATTGAAAGAAAATATCTTGAAACGCACATCAATAAAGAAGAGTAGAAAACTGGCTTCATGTCCCTATCAGAAACTTCTGTGATTATTATTTTTTTTTTTTTCGTATGACTTGCAGAAAATGGTAACTATGGTTTGATTGGTGTATGAACTGCCAGCTTGTTATCCATGTCGATACATTAAGACCTATAAGACTTCAAATCGTCTGCTGTTGTTGTTGTGGGGCTTAACGCCATTTTTCAGGACACGATAGGCTATACATGGCAGCCAGTATTAATGGTGGAGGAAGAAACAGGGAAATCCCCGGAAAGAACCGCCGACCCACGAGAAGCTACTGCCAAGCTTTCTCACATATCCACATTCGCCGAATCCTAGACTCGAACCCACGCAGACAGAGGTGAGATGGCAGTGATCCGTAACGGAGAGCGCTTTAGACCACTCGGCCACTCGGGGCCCCCCAAATCGTCTGCTAGTGACGTCACTTATATGGTCCATTGCACGCATGATGAACACTTTTCGTGCGTGTATGATTTTTTCCTACAGCATGATTTGTCCCACTGGAACTGTCTGCTAATATGTTACTGCGTGATAATTCTATCACCTGTTGTAAAATATTATCCTTAAGTGTCCCTGTGGTTACAAATAACCTATCTCGACATATTCCGATCAGAAAATAATTTTCACTCGTAAAAACGTTGTTAACCATTTTTGCGTGTTCTATATATTATTACTGGATTGTAACAAGTGAAATCAGAAGAAAAGCTTTCTCCGACATTGTAAATAACACACACACACACACACACACACACACACACACACACACACACAGAAAGTTCCATATTTTATTGGGCACATATCAGTGGGAAATTTTTGTTTTCCAAACTATTCAAAATATTATAGGCAAGGAATTTTACAAGTATTTAAAGGGTCAGCAACTTTTAACTAGGCTTGAAAATAAGGCCGATTTATTTATTTACGTCATGCATTGATATGTACGAGTGCATATGACCAGGCCGATTTATTTATTTACATCATGCATTGATATGTACGAGTGCATATGAGCAGGCCGATTTATTTTTTTATTTACATCATGCAGTTGTTATGTACGAGTGCATATGACCAGGCCGGTTTATTTATTTACGTCATGCATTGATATGTACGAGCGCATATAACCAGGCCGATTTATTTATTTACGTCATGCGTTGATATGTATGAGTGCATATGACCAGGCCGATTTATTTACGTCATGCATTGATAAGTACTGGTGCATATGACCAGACCGATTTATTTATTTATTTCATGCATAGATATGTACGAGTGCATATGACCAGGCCTATTTATTTATTTATTTGTTTACGTCATGTCTTGATATGTAAGAGTGTACATGATCAGGCTGATTTATTTATTTATTTATTTACGTCATACATTGATATGTACCAGTGCATATGACCAGGCCGATTAATTTATTTATGTACGTCATGCATTGATAAGTACGAGTGTGTGTGACCAGGCTGATTTATTTATTTACATCAAGCACTGACATGTACGAGTGCAGATGATCAGGCCCATTTATTTATTTACGTCATGCATTGATATGTACGAGTGCAGATGGGCCATTTATTTATTTACGGCCGAGTTTATTTATTTACGTCATGCGTTGATATGTACGAGTGCACGTGACCATGCTTGAAAGTGAAGGAACGACTAAGAGCGAGGAGCAAAATAAAGGAATTACTTACGGAACGATAGCACAGGGAATCGAGCAATGAAAGTACAAATTTTGAAAGGCTTCAGAACATCATCCGTAGCTTTGCCGATTACTGTCTTGTTTTTAGAAATTTCCTCAGCAGCACCTTTCCGCCTTCCTCCAGCTTCCAGCAAGATTTCGTCTCCTAGCTTTTCTTGTAAAACGTTATGTCCTTCGGGCAAAATATCCGGTAAGACTTGTAATTTATTATTTGGAGGCTGTAAAACATTATTAATTAACGGTAAGCTTGTCCCTCCCATTTTCTTAATTGGAGGTAATACAGCTACTTGTCCCGACGACTTTTTTAACGAGCGGAGGTGATTATTCTTTTTCTTCCTCCCTTTTGGGGAATTTCCTTGTAAAGCTGTCTTGTCTCCTTTTATCTCTTGATCAAGGTTTAATTGTTCAGAACTAGAATTTCTCTCTATATCAGCACAAAATATGTCATATCTGCCAGCTTCTTCCTTCTCAGATATTGTAATATGTTTTATCATTTTCGGTATTAATATGAATTTAAAATAAATACTATAAGATTCACATAGTTTTAGTTAGTCTTTTCCGATCTGAGGTTACCCTTAGTTGACCTTTAAACTTAGTATCAATTCTTTTCTGTGACCTTTTATCATGCAGTACACGTGCACTGAAAGATGTGTAACGTCCAGTGTGAATTTGAATCCCACATTTCTGTAAATAAAACTACAGAGTACTGTATGAAACACCTTATATACATTTCTTAAATTCTTCCGTAGAATGTGTCGCAGGTGGTGACATGTACTATTAGCAGCTGTGTTCCAGTGGTAGTTGCTCAGAAGAGAAGTTATTTTAGATTCCCGTTAACATCTAGCCTTAAGCACAACCGCATCGGCTGTTGACTCCTACTTCTTGAATTCGGATTTGTTTAACTGTCTTCTACCTGCCAACTAGAATTATTGAACAATCACATAAAGCCACTTGCATACCTTTTCTTTTCATTTTCGTTAACATGTCTAATCATGAAGCAATTTGAAAATTACCACAATAGTCTCTGGCACAAATTAGTTATTTGTAGTGATCTGATGAATGAACAGCTTATAGTGACCAATATGTATAGTAGTGCTTCGTTTTACAACCGTTTGTATTGCGTGCCTCCAAGTATAAAATAAATGATTCTTGCTAATAATGGACGGCAGTATAAAAGGATAAATAGAACACAAATCTCATCTAAGGATGAATACTGAATGCTATGAATTATACGGACACAAAAGGAATTATCCTTGATTAACTTTCAGTGAAAATATGTTTTATGTTCCACAATTCAACCAAATATTCCTGTTATATAACTAACATGTCCTTGAGTGTTTATTATTTTGTCTAGATTATAAGTTAATAAATTTCTTTTTTGAAAAATAGTGTACTTGTGTTTCTGGTAAATTTTGAAAAATCATTCCTTTCTCATCATGACATGTTTGGAGATATTGTATACGGTACATTTCTTCCATATTTTCTGTGAATAAAGTTAGAATTGTGTCAAAATTAGAGATGCTTTAATAAAATCTAAATCAACCGCTACACAGGTGAACTTGCTCTAACAGCTACATATGTAATACAGCCATCTTATAAGACACTCCCATTTTTCAGGACCCAAAATAAGTCATTCCATATTAAAATGTACGTTCATATAACAACCACTGTAATATTAAAGCCAGTTTGTCCCTGATCAAAAGTGTGCTGTCATATATAGGTTTGAGTGTAGCTGGCTTGGTTGACTCTTGTAGATCTCCATTTGACACATTATTCTAAGTATTTACAAATAAGACCTCTGAGCACTGTCTCCAGTTGTTTTCACTCAAAAATCTTAAAACATACACACAGACAGACGTTCATGCGAATATACATACAGATGCAGATATGCAAAGACGTATTATTTACTAGAACATGCTGTATTAAAGACTGTGGTATGGAAAATGGCTTCACTTGTTGTCCATTAAGTAAATTGTAATTGCATGTCGCATATTTTGGCATATATTGAACCATACAACAAAATAGTAATCCCTACATGGTCATGTATTGAATATAGTTAAAAGTGAGTAATGGCAGGCAAAGTCTATACCATACGGCAAATCAAGATTACATTTTTTCAAATAAGACTGGACGGTGATACACGTAAACATCGATTTATCCACCTATAGCTGACGTAAGATATACGTCTACACTGGAGAGTTGGATTCCAGTAAATACGGCAACTCCGTCTCGTTGACATCTTCTCCTTTGTACACCCAAGTGAATGGGCTGGCTTACCACTATAATTATATTGAAACGTTGGTTTATTTTAAAAGCAACACTTTCTTCCGATACCTTTAAGTCTGAGGTTCAGTCCAAGCACTGAATATAGACCTGACTGAACTCTGGAACACGTGACTGGCCATTTAGTATATTGCCAATTACAGGGATCGCTGGATTCCATGATTAACTAATTCAGTGACCCTATATATTGGAATTAATGCAACAAATAGAAAACCTTTGACTAAACGTTGTTTGACATTTTTTATGTGTGTAACATGAAACATCAGTTGATGAATTAATAGACCTTCTTTAAATGATGTCATAGGTAGCCATATTAAATCACAACTCAGATTTTATTGTTGATATATTCAGGATGAAATTGAAATAAATTGTTTGAATTTGAACAAAATATTGTCTGCTGGTGTTTATAATAGTATAGTTCTGTATTGATTTTGTGTCTGTGTGACTTCGTGAAAAATGACAAATTTTGTTTGACTTATATATTTCCTTTGCATAATGTACTGGTACGGATACATCTACGACAAAGGAGACTTAAAAATCGGCCAGCGACCTTACTGAAAAGGCTCCACCAATCTGATGAAAACTGGCATCTACTAAAATTAATTAGTCATGCTCGAGATCGCGATTCTAATTAGCTGGAAGAGTCCACTACTTTGCAACGTTTAGATACCAAGAATGTGAGGGCAGTCTTCCGTACATAGCTAAGAAATTTATACATTTAAAATAATAGTGCTAACATCATTTTGAAAAACCTCATTGAAACTTATACATATTATCATTGACAATAATTTTGGCCCGATAGGAGGCCCAGTGGACGAAGCCCCCGGGAAGTTCCTGCATTGAAAGTGTTTCGAGGGTAAACTTTCAACCATCTAACAGTAAAGAAAACTTCAACGCCCAGATTGTTCCGAGTTCATTTGAGAAGGGGGGAGGGGGCAAGAGGGTTGGACGGTGCTGAAACCGCACCACCTCGGATTCTCCCTGCTTTATAGACACAGACCTTGTCATTACTTAGGATGCCTTGGTAGGCAGAAGCTTGATCTATTTCCTTATTTTATTTGTGATACAGTTTCAGTTGGTCTTCACAGCTTGCTGGGGTTTTCCGAGTTCTTCTTCCACCATTTATACTGGCCGCCATGTATAGCCTATCTTGCGCTGAGAAATGGCGTTAAACCAACACCAACACCAACGACAACAACATAAACAAAACTGCTTGCTAATGAATATTCAAAGTTGTAACCTGCTGAAGAGTGCTGAAGATAGTCACGTGATGTTGGATACTATAACAGTTTGATTTAATATCTGAGGCTGAAATCATTGAGCTAAGTATGACCGCTTTGATGGCCTAGCAGTTACAGCGTCCGCCTCGGATTCGGGAGGTCGCAGGTTCGAACCCCGGCTAAGTCATATCAAAGACTTATAACAATGGTACTAACAGCTGCCTCGCTAGACGCTCAGCATTAAGAGGTTACTGCTAGGACTGGCCGGCCCGGTTTCAGGATAATGTGACTGGGTGGGGCATCATGCTACATGCCTGCGATATGATGCCCCAGTGCATGACATCATTATAGCAACACTGCAGATATCGTAGCGATATGACTGAAAAATTGTTAAAGCTACGTTAAAAATCCAAAACGCATACACACTGAGCTAAGTATATGTATTACATAACATATTATGTATTACATAACAACGGAAATATTAAATAACGTTCATGGATGCATCTTACCAAAATCTGGTGTCGAATAAGAGCCCATCCCCAATCATGTTCAATCATATATTATGTGTACCATAAGGTCGCTATTACGAATAGATGGTCTTAAAACTAGTAAAGAGTGAGAACCAACAAGTTTTTGTAAAATTCAACAATTAATTTATTGTCCTAGAATAGAAAAGTGTATTTTTTTTAAAAAAAAAAAGAACTCACATTCATGCCAACTAAATCCCAAATAATCCTAGAGTTAGAGACATAAATCCTAGTGATTAAAGTTCTGAATAAACTTTAGTGGAAATCCAAATTAAATCCAACGCTGGAAGTGTTGATGTGTCTATGGTGATGTGCCAACACACTCTTGTTGCCTCACGATAATACAATCCAAGAATACATCCTTTATTTTGAAATTTCGCTATAAACTCAAGTCTCTATTTCCAAGAATGTTATTTTTGATGAACACTTTCTATTTTCAGTGAATAAATAATTTGAATAAATAAAATGCTAGCCCAACTGAATTACTGGACACAAAAATAATTCAATTGATTCTGCTCAGATCTTAAAACGCGAATGAATAATTTCTAGGAAAATATATAGTCCTCTTCTTGACCTCAGGTCACAACAATTAACATTTTCTAAAACAAACTATTACCTAATGGATAATTTCATTCTTGAAGGTTCCCAATCTTTACGAAATAAAATCTTAGTTATAATTAGAAGGTCTGTTTATAAAATTATAATATAGAACGTGGAATACATTAGGCAGGCCATGTCTATTTATAGGAGATTTCCAATAACCTAGACCCAGACCCAAATAAATATGTTTACTTCTATTGATAATAGTCTTAATATTAAACTCATGCTCATGGAGAAATTATTGGCTATGTATTAGTTGATTGCAGAATTTAAGAAAAAAAAAAATAATTGTTTCAGGTCAAACTCAAGTCCAAGTCAATTATCCATTGCATACAATGATATATATATATATATATATATATATATATATATATATATATATATATATATATATATATATATATATATAAGAAAATATGCAAATTAAATATACATAAAAATACGATGCTTTTGATGCTTATTTTGATTGTCTGACGAGTGTCAATTTAATTTCGGAATTGTGCGTGCATTCACCAGTGGATTAAATTCAACAACTATATAAAATAGTTTTTTATTTAATGATCCTGCTCTCTGTGATTCCTATTGAGAAACAAATGTGTAAAGTGTAAATGTTTATAACTTTACCTGTGGACAAATATGCGATATTTGTATCTACCATAATGTCATATGTCCAGTAATGGGTACCCATATTTATTGTAACGTAATGCATCGTATTTTTGTATTGTTTTGTATCGTATTATAATGTATTGTTGTTGTTGTTGTTGTTTTAACTCCATTTCTCAGCGCAAGATATGCAATTCATGACTGCCAGTATGGCTGGTTTAAGGAGAACCCGGTAAGAACCATCGACCCAAAGGAAGCTACTGGCAAGCTTTCAAACAAACCCACATTGCCCGAGTCGAGACTCGAACCCAAACGGACAGAGGTGAAATGACAGTGATCGGTAAAAGTGAGCGCTTTCGACCACTCGACCATACTGTCTCGTATTCTATTGTGTTTACATCACTATTATATAAGGTGTCTTGTTCATTTTTTCTTTGAGTGATTTGTAATGAGCGTTCCAATTAAATCAACTTTGCAACCGTCCAAAACTGGAGTCACGGTGGTTTCGTGGTTAACGTGTTGGACTCGTAATCAGAAAGGTTCGATTCCCACAATTCGTCAGTGGTTAGTGTGCAAGACTCACAACCGAAAGGATGCAGGTTCGAATCCCTACCATCGAACCAGCCTAGGTCAGATACTGTGGTGTGTCCATGGACAAGTTACTTTACTCCAATTACATCAGCACTAAATAACTTACTTGTGTTGATGTGCCGTAAAGCTCCAAACCAAACCAAATCCCACAATGGAATCAGCCTGTGTGGCTTATCCTATTCACTTTACTCCTCTGCCCCTTCAACAATATCTCCTTAAAAGCGTTGGTGTGCCGTTAAACACCAAACCAATCCAAACCATCGAGCTATCCAACCTTACCTCTATACTCTCATCCATCCGTTCATACATATACTTAAACAAGTCATTGCCACAAAGGCAACATGTTTTCCATAGAGATGTTTAACTACGCTCAAACATATACAGACGAATCTCCCAATTAACATCACCGATAGACCTGGCAAGAGTGATCTTAATTGATGTAATTGTGTTGTTTTCAACGATACGTCGGCATTTCTATAAATGAAACAGTACAGATCAAAGGTTCTTGCTAGTGGTCGTCATGAGAGTTTTACAATTCATGTACATTAACTCAACAAAATATTAATTTGCCATTATGTATGATAAATGCAGAGGAAACTTGGTTTGTACAAAATATTGTTGCCAGGGAATTAATACAGAAATTAACGTATTATTGGACAAGTGAAAAATATCCTCAAATTCTTTTTCATTATTGACAATAATGGGCATTGCTTCGAATAGGTTGGGGTTGCAAACCGACCAATTGAGCTATGACCAGCCTTCCTTGTCCATTACATGCTTCCAAGACAGCCCAAAACACACGGACCTCCACTGTAAATGACCCAAACTCAGCAAAAATATATGTATACTTAAAAGGCGTGCCGACCGCTCCGGTGGCCTAGTGGTTCGAGTGTCCGCCTCGGATGCGGTTGGTCGTGAGTTCGAACCCCGACCGAGTCATACCAAAGACTTTAAAAAATGGTACTAACAGCTGCCTCGCTAGGCGCTCAGCATTAAGAGGTTAGTGTTAGAACTGGTCGGCCTGGTGTCAGGATAATGTGACTGGGTAGGACATCATGCCACATATCTGCGGCATGATGCCGCACTGCTAGACATCACTATAAACTGCCACACTGCAGACGTCGTAGCGATATGACTGCAAAATTGTTAAAGCTACGTTAAAAATCCAAAACACACACACACACACACACACACACACACACACACACACACACACACACAAAGTGTGCCTGTCTCTTGGGTAGCTTTTCTAGAGACCATAAGGCTGACCCACCCATCTCGCAGGCCCGGGTATCTATAGTGTTTTTATTATAGGCGGTTTTACAACGTAGTCCTGCCACTAACCCACATTACTTTAAAATAAAGTGAAACTAACAAACGACTACACTTAAATAGGCCACTTTAAAAGAACTGGTGAAAATGCTTACTGCAAAAAGAAATGCGTGTGTCTGGTTAATGGATGGAAGAACAGTTCTCTCCGGGGGAACTTAACTCGTGGCGTATAGCCTTTCGCTTTTTTTCGATCATTTTGGTCATGTGTCGGTACTTAGGTCATGTAAAGACAGATACAAAACTTTGTAACAATTGTGGAATTACTATCTACACACACAGAATGTTCTAATATATTGATTGGATCAGTCAGATGCGTGAAAAGAATGTTTTCTCTCCTACGCATATATTAGTTACCAGATGAAATAAAGTAGTATAATGTGTGAGTTCGACCGAGCATCTTGTAGACTGAAGAGACACAAGATAATTACTTAATTTTCTCGAACAGAGGATCACTACAGGCACTTAAAAATCTTGTAGCATTCATATAGGGCACATGTGAAAATTCTTTCTGGTGCTGTCAAGCCGTGCATTACAAAACGTAACAAGACTATGAATATCAAGATCATCACGTTTAATATTTTTCATAAAGAGTGTGTCATTGTCTTTTTGGCATCTGTTTGCCTCTGTTTCGTACTAAATTGCCTTGATCACGTGCGTATTTATTTTTGTAAAATATAAGTTTTTGTTTGGCCTTTGTTCAACTGACTCAAAACATGTAGTTGTTCCAACAAATGTTGATAGTGGCATTGGTAGTTCACGACTTTCCGTTGCATATGTGCAGGCCATATCGGACGAGAACGACGTCAATCATTCATTTATATTTACTGAAAAGGCAGAGGAAAACACAAAAATTGGCCTTTTTGGCAACATATTCTTTCGCTGGCCTCTTATTGAAAATAAAAACCAATGGTACGCTGGATATCAGCTGGGAATAGGCATTGAGGAAGAAAACTGTCGTTCCGACAGACAACAAAATTGCGAATTCCCATCGAGATTTTTCTGTTCTTCTCGTGAGCGTGGGCTCTTCTTCTATTAGTACGTTTGCAGCCACTGCCTTGTTACAACCGAAGTGCATGCATTATACGAGGCAGTCCGTACTTAATTTTCTATGGTTCTTTCTTTGTCGACTTCATCGAATATAAGTTTAAACTCTTCACAGCGCCTTAGATATTTGATCTGCGATTGCATTCGGAATAGATTCAGCCAATACGCAAATTTTATCTTGCTTTGTCGCCTTCATTGGTAGTCGCCGGGTGATAAAATCTCCAGGTACAGAAATCAGACAAGAGCTTCATGCTGTAATCTTAAGGGAAATTGCAATTATGGCAGCAATGATTGTTGACGATATTCCAATCACCGCCATACCGGTGCCCAGAGACACAGCTGACAGTGTACTGTCAACACATACTTAAGCACAGAGAGCGCCGCTGTTCAGCCTCTGCACGTAAGGAGGTTTCAGACTTACAAATCTTTTTCAGGCGAAAATTTTGTGAGTCTTGATTTTTGCGTATATCGACATTGTCATTTCTCTGTAAGCAGCGTGATATGAAAATACGATTTATATTGAGAGATGGGGGGATTAGCTTGCCTGCGGACTCGCACCTTTAATCTCTCATCGTAGTGTACTGGTAAGAAGACAGTGGCGTCAAAGAAGGCATCAGTTTGATTGATATCACTGGATCTAGAAATAACACGACGTACAACACGCTCGCCAACACGCTCAACAAGAGTTAGAAATAATATGCCCTCTGTTCTTAGGTTCACCGACTGCTTAATTATTTTTTCTGGCCGATTATTGTGATGTGGTAGAGAGTGTCTCTTTCAATTACAACTATTTTTTTCTGCTGGTGAATCGAATAATAGACGCGGATACACACCTCGATGGAAAAGTTATCACCGTGGTCACTGAAATAACCATTGAACTCACGATGGCAGTATTTTAGGCTGTTGTTCCAATAAAGAAATTGCAATTAATCCTAGCTTTTCCCGAACTGGCTTATGATACTCTGTTTAGCCAAGTGTTCGATGTATGTATGCTTTGCATGCTCAATCCACCCTAATCTGAACTGGTATCCCAAGTTGGCCCAGATATCGATATCACGCACTTTTTGTGCTAGCTCCGCCAATATTCTATCTTCGTTAATCTCAGATGGTGCCATACATCTACCTTGCCTCTGTCTGATTGACTCTAGATGGATAAATATAGTTCGAGTTCTCAAAAGTATAAGATGGTCAGAATGGCAGAGAATCCAATCATTGTGCGTTGTCGTGGAGGACCTCACATGGGATGGTGTCTCCAGCGACAAACATTGACGCAAAGCTAGTTGCAATGATTTATTGTGAGACGTTAGCAGGAATCACATACTGATTGCTATTGTCAGTACGTGCCCATGCGACTTCGTTTACAATAAATGAATGCGCTGTCCACGTTCTGTTATCACAATTTCCATCGAGGCTAATAAAGTAAAATCTGGCGGACGGGACGATTATAGTGTCGTTGCCGTTGCTAAGGGGAAACGGCACCAAGATTTAGAAGAATCCCGGCGATAGTAACCAGGCTCATTTATCATTTAGTGAGTCCACTGACCGACATCATATTGTGTAGCAGGAAGCCGTTGTTTCTGTCAACAAAATTTCAAGTTTAATTGATTTGTTTGAGGTGGACACAAAGCCATAGGATGTTGATTAAAGCTGGAAGACTGGATGCCGTATGTTTCAGCCACTAAAATTCTGGTAATTCGAATCCAAATATGGGACAAGCGTGCCGAGACAGAACTGATGGTTTGGGTGCGTGATGCTGAAACGCCCGATCACTACGTTCTAATTCCAGGAATGGAAGCCTGTATTACTCTTTTGAACGTATTGATTGTTGCAATACCCGTCGGGAATAATGACGTCACCTGGATTGCTGAATAGAGTAAAGCTTCCAACAAAACAGTTGCTACTAAATGCAGCCTAAACGTTGCACATCCTGGGCCGAACGAAATCTCTCGGTGGGCTACAGGGGTACAAGGACAAGTGCTAATCACCTGTTCTAGAGTCACCACTCCAAAGAGTGGATTGGTCGACCCATCATTCATTGTCAAAACTAACAGTGGTGTGTGAACTATGGTATTGGCATAAATGCTTTTGTTTAATAGCAATCGCGACTACTTATTGTCTGCTGGAGCAGTAAGGCTACCAAATATGATGCACAGATTTTATAGTCTCCATCTTTATTGTCAAGTGGAAAGGATTCTTACTCAGGTGTGGTATATCCTTCCAGTCTCTAACAGGGTGGAACATTTGTTGACAACATTTGTTGCACACTAGCGTGGCGCACCCGTAGCAGACGGGTTTGGTCTTTGCATAAGCTAGAAATATATCCGGTCAAGACAAGTGCTCAGGCTTAATGTAAAGAGAGTCAGTTGCAACCCGTACGGCCTCAGTAGGAAACCTTTGCAGTATGATGATAAATTTAATGCCCACGTAGCTAAACATGGAAGCCCGGAAGTGTGTTTTCTACTACGGCGACTATTCGTAGTAGTAATTGCGTTTCCATGCAGCCTTGTCATAACCACCATAGAGATGGTCTTGCGGCAGGCGCGCATTGGAAGGCCTCTCTTTTTCTTCCGGAAGCCAGACTTTGATATGTTTCTTGTTGGAAATAATAGCCTCTGCCACTTCAAGGAGCAAATTTGCAAAAGTGACGACCTAGCCAGGTAGGGATACCTATGTGACAGTAGTAAGCAAAGGCCCAATGATTGCAGGTCTTGAGTGAGTGGCCCGTTATTAGCCCTGTGGGTAATTCCTTTGCACGAATAGCCAAACCTTTCAAAGTTTGGGACACATTATAGGCATTTGGGTTGTTCCAGAGAACACCATGTCCAAATTCAACCCATGCCTGCTGGATGTCCTCCAACATAGCCTCGTGGGTTGGTTTCAAGCCGTTTCTCTCTCAGATAATATTAGCAGCAGTCGAGGCCTCGCTAAAGACTTTGGCCGCTAACTCTTCCCCTTCATAAGTGTCTTTGCTGCAAGCCTTGATAATCTGCATGTGATTCTGAATCACCGACGCTATGCTAGCACAAACTGCTCTGCAAGTTTGGGGTTCAGTTTTTGCAGTCTTCACCGATAAGAAACTAAACTGCCTTTGGCTCGGATTTCGCATTCCTCTGAATGATGCCCCAGATACAGCAATCGTAGTACTCAACTCTGCACCGCCTCATAGTGAAGGCTTTGGCCAGGCGTAACAGCTGTTCAAGATAAGCTTGGCTGCCCGCCTGCTATAGCGGTAGTTTTCACTGTTATAGATGTCACATACAGCATTACCATTCAAGATAGTTGCACGCTGGAGATTTTTGCCGGTCGAGTTTGCTCCGTGCTTAGAACATTCATTTTAATGGCCATTTGGATACCTATATAACAGCCATACTGGATTAATGAGTTTATTCAAAGGACATTTGGATATTGATATAATAGTATTCATAGACTATTTGGATTATTTTGGATTTACCGTAAATTCACTTAGACATTTAGACTTAAGACAGTGACTTTTTCTGTACTGTTGACACATCCGTACATTAAAGTTACCATTCGAATACCTTTTGAACGTAATCAGATTATACCGGATATATTGGAATTGATAGAACTATTTATGAAATACGAATTCATACCGTTACTGTAAGTTATGCTTATTTTTTTCATTTTTTGGGGGGGGGGGTTAGGGAAATAAATTAATGTTTAAAATTTTACAAAACTAGTTGGTTTTGCTTATTTCTTAATATATAGTTGAACCCCTAGAGTCGTAACAGTAGTGACGTTGGGAGCAAGGCGCGCCGTTTTTAAAATGGACGCCTGCGAGTTTTCGGCGGTCTTGAAATTGGGAAATGATAGGGGAAGGCTAGACTTGGCCCGAGACCTTGGTCTGTAAGCATATCATGTTGAAAAAACGTTTATGCAGCGTGATTGTTCAAGAGAAAATGAATACCTTCACCCTCAAGACTACTTCAGTTCAGTCCTCTCCTCTAATATAATGTCAGTAAGTGTGAGGATACTTTGCTTCACGAACTGAAAATGTTCGACGGGTTGTTCATGCTATTCTGATTTCATGAGAGAGAGAGAGAGAGAGAGAGAGAGAGAGAGAGAGAGAGAGAGAGAGAGAGAAATAGTAACTTTTAAATAAACAGTAAATGTGCATTACATGAATATTTTTTGCACTTCCTTCGAGTTTAGAATTTTACAATATTTCAATTTTTCCCCCACGGATTTTAAAGGCTGTAACTCAACCATAGTTAAATTGGATAGTTCAAAGAGACTGCATGGTTCTCTCCCTTTAATTGCTTTTATATGGGTTTTGCTTTGTTTTGTCCTGGTTTCTTCACACCATATAACATTATATAAACGTACATAAAACAAATAAGACTTGGAACAAAAGAATGGACAGAGTTCTTAAATGTAATAAGACGAAGAAAACCACTTGATGTTATGAACTACCCTGAAAATAAAATAGAACAGACATTTAAATTAAAAAAAAATTTGTATGCTTTTCGGTTGGAAGAGATCAACAGTAAATGCAACAAATAAACAGCATATAAACAAGTGCTAGACAGCAAGCTGGAAACCCACCCTCTCATCCACCTACCTACCTCCCAGTATGCATGCATACATACAATACATACATACATACATACATACATACATACATACATGCCATATATAGCATGTTGACTGACTGACTGACTCATTTACCTCCCGACAATTTACTCTCAATCTTTTTCCTTTTCGTACTTCTATTAGTAAATTATACATTATACTTGCCCTTTTTGTACTTCTATTAGTAAATTATACATTATACTTGCCCTTTTTGTCCTATTTCATTCTGATTCTTTCCGAACAAAAAAATGACTACGATGAAATCATTTGTATAAACAACAGTTACACAAGACTCAATTTAAATACTCTATTTCGAATTTGCTGTACTACTTACTGTAAGAAAGAAGAAAACAAAACAGCATTCAGTTTACTCTAAAACATTGTTGATGAAACTTTATTATTTGAGGTGAATAAAAGTCTAGACATACTAGTGCTTTCCGCCTGCTATGGGTGAAGTGGAGGGATACAGGCATGCAAGGTATGTTAGAAATTACCAATATAACGTAAAGGATTCATAATCTTAGCAAATCCTATCAAATTAGCTAATAAGTTTCTCAATCAAAAG
>JAECUM010063997.1:0-12528 GCA_016617855.1 Megalonaias nervosa | reverse complement strand
TTTTTGACGATTTTGTAAATAACTTATTTATTTTTCAATTGATCGTGGAAAAATTACAATTATTCATTTTTCGCTAAGCTCAAGTGTTTGTTAGGGAACTCTGGAAATATTTCCCTTCATCGGACTAAGACACTCCCAGCAAGCTTTAGCAAACGGTGCATGATCCATAGAAACGTTGTTTTGCTGTGCGCTCACATAATTTTTATGGAGCACTTTCGATAGGCGGGATTAAACTCGTACCCTGTGTTTCAGCAAACAAGAGATCAAAGTAAACCTTATAGATCGCTCCCTTGTCTGTCTCCTATGTGATAATTGGTTAGCATCGATATAGTATTTCATTCAAATTTCTCCTCATACATTTATTACTATTTTTAATGTGCTCAGCAAGACGATGTTCGTATTTTGCGTATATTTAAGAGTGTTAATTCTATAAGTTCGACTAATTCATTAGCGGAAGGAAAAGATCATGCTATTTTGAATTTCACTATGCGCAAGTAATTAACAGTCAATTTTTTAGTTCTACTATTGTGCTAAAACAGTTTTGATTTTCAGGCAAAGTCTGAATCACTGGGGTAGCGGTGGAGAATTGATTTACTATTTTTTACATTTTAGACAACGTATTATAAAAAGGCCAATTTCTATGAATTCCAGTGATGTTAGAGCATTTAACACGGTTTTATCAAATCAAAATATCAATCTGTGTAATGGTGCAAAATTTTGTTGAGATAATTTCTCCGTACAGTCTGTCGTGGACATCGTGACGCGTAAACATTAAGTTTGACGTACGGGCTAAGCTGGCAATAAATTGTTGACTGCGAGTGATGGGATCTGCTATGTTTAGGGCATGAACTGAAGTTTAATTAGAGCCCGTTCGATAACGTTTCGACTGATATGTCAGTGTATGGTCATGTAGTGGAAAATGGCAGAGTTGAGACTAAACAGAGCAAATATTTCAGGAAATGTTGGGGCATTTGAAACAAGTGTCATAAAATGGTATTTTCCAGAATAGTTATTAATAAAGGCGGACAAGAGAGGATTATTCTGACTTCGATGGGAGTGTTAAACTTTTGGCAGTTACACAAAGTAATCCTGATTAAGCTAAACGAGTGTGTGTGTGTGTGTGTGTGTGTGTGTGTGTGTGTGTGTTCCCAGACAGAATTCAAGGTTTTATGAAATTAGTCACGCGAAATTAGTCCACGTTTCTGAGGCAAGACAAGAATTTAGCTCCCGGAAATAATAAGTATTTCTCGTTAGATTGTCCAAGAGACGTGTGTCGGAAAGTTGAGGACACGAAATCGAGAGATTCCGCTGCAAAGTAAGAGTGAGTCTCTGTAAAGCAAAAGGTTAGTTTCAGTTGCATCCAATATGTTCAATAATGTAAGTTTGTACTTATTTATTGAATTTATTTGTTTAAATTCATAGTTCCCTTTTCTTTGAGTTAATAAAATAATCCTACATGTATCCGTCTTGAATGTAATAGAAATCATGTAGTATAGGAATTTCATGTATTACTCTGATACGGACTGAGAATTAATTTATTCGTCCCTAAGGTTATAGGACTCATGGATTCTAAAGATTTCATGCATTGCTCTGATACCAATTGTGAGAAGTAATTTGTCTGTCTTAAATTATATGTATCATATATTCTGAGAATTAATTTTAGTATGTCTGGAAATGCATGTCAGTGAATCGCTAATTAGCAAAGTAAAGTAGTTAGGACAAGAAGAAGAGTCCCTCAATTCATTTGTGTAATTAAGTTGTAAATTTTTATTCAACCGCGAATCGATGGCGTTAACATTAGGAACGTGTGTCGACTGACAGTTCAGCTAGTAATTTACAGCCACAGAAGGCTGTAATGATCTTTTATGTCATGTTCCAGTAGGAAGCGAGTAGCCGCTAGAAAAGACATAAATTCAAATTAATAGTTTGTGAAGGTGTATTTAGTTGCGCTTAGTTCTGTTAAATTACAACAGAAGAAATCTTACGTAAAAAGAGTGGGAATATTGTTTGATGATAGGAAAAGAAAAAACCTGAATCGTATTTACATTGGGGATTATATTTTATTTGAAGGAAATAGCTCCCATACACATTTTAACAAAATAGTGCAGCATATAACCAAGACGGTTGATAACCCGGAGAGAGAGAGAGAGAGAGAGAGAGAGAGAGAGAGAGAGAGAGAGAGAGAGAAGAAATACCGCAACGCCGACTTATCACCAACACTGGTTTGGAAAAGACCAAAATCTAATAGGTGATGCTGACATGCCGGCAATTTTAGTTCGATCAGTCACTCGATTATATAACGAAATTTATTTTATCGGCGTAACTAAAAAGACTAATTAAATTTCGCATAAATTTGTTAACTCTATTTTTAAGGGAAGTGAATCATTTGAAAGTCATGTTCAATTTCATTTTCTTGGTGTAATTCATTAAATTGTTATATTTTGCATTCAGGGCTATTGTTGTTCTATTCTATATCTTTGCTCAGATCTCTGTTATTCAAATCCATTAATTTCATTTTTTATTTTATTGTTTACTTGATCCAGGCAATAACACCGTGGTCGATCATCTCCTGGATAACGATGACCGAAAACCATAAAGAGCGGTGAGATCACACATTTCTCACCTCGTGACAATGTCAAATGAGAAGAAAAGAAAAAAATCAGGAAAAAAAAAAAAAAAGCAACAAAGATCCTAATTTACCGTAGAATAATGCACTTGCAGATTAGGGTCTATGTTGCTTGTTCTACTAATTACTCCTAACAAACTGCACAGACCCAGATATGCAGGCGCATTATGTGACGGCAGATCTGGGTCTGTGCAGTTTACAGTTGGACTCGACTTAAAAGCGAGTATAGACTGTATATATTGAAATATCCCCTTGTCCGGAGAAAATGGAAATTATCCACATTACCCCTGTTTAATTATTCACATATCGTTGCTGAGGCCGATAAATCATCCCCACACCTACATTAATACTGACTGCCGTTTTAGGGGATGGTATCGCCTATTAATTAAAACCTGCAAAATCTGCTGACAGTCTTGTCTGCACACATCGGTGTATATTTTATATACCTACTGGTATTTCTCAAGGCTGTTGAGCTACCGTTGGCTGAAGGGTTCTTATGACGATATGTACATACTATTTCCGATCAAATCCTATATTTGGTGACTTGTAAATCTACGTGGAATAACACAAACCTCAGTCATGTGGCCATTTTGAATTTCGCGTTTAATATGGTTGTTACCAAATACTGGTAAGTGTCTAAACTTTACGCAGGTGTGTTCCGGAAAGATTTGCATACAGCAAAATTTCACATTTTAATAAACAGGTGACATCAAACCCACTTATCGTCTATCAGTATCAACACATTGCGGGGGGGGGGGGGGGCTGATTTAACCGTCAAATAAAGGTTTAAGACATCAAAGAATAGAAACTTCTCAACTGTACATTTGCTGATCTCATTATAGTTGCAGCAGTAATGACAGAGGATGGACATTTCACAATGTAAATCATCAGCCAGAAAACCATATCTACTTGAGACTTTCGAAATATGGTCCTCGGATTGTTTTTTAAATGAAGCAAGTGGATGAAGTTTCAATAAGCCGATTAATATTACTGAGGATTCAAGTACGTTGAGTGAATCTTGTCTGCGGATAAAATTTATAAACATTTACAACACGAATGTAGATGTATCATAGAACAGCAGTTTCATTAACTTTGACTGAAATTTAGAAGAATTACATCTTGTTACAATACTGTTAAGAATTTTTCATCAGACTGATGCAAGGAAGAAATTGTATCTTTTTTGACATTTTAAATCATTAAAAATATCAAAATGATCAATTAAAATCTAGTGCGCAAGAAAAAAGAGACTGAGTGTTCGTTTTGCTAAAACAACAAAACAAACAATAATAAAAAGAAACCATGCTTAAATTACCATCTAAACTTAAATGCATCAATAATTTCTTTAAATGAGAACATAAAAATACAGTTTGAAAGTTCTGTAAATTAATGAGCTTTCTTTATAAATATAATGTATTTAAATATTGCTAGTATGTTAAATTGTGGGATTGGTGGGGGTGTATTCAGTAACTAAGATGTAAGTAAAAGGTCCGCTTACTAGTTCAAAACTCCATGTTCCATTTGAGAGATAAAGACAACTCCACTTACCGGTGACTGCACTTTAAATCCATTCATATGTACCATACACAATTTTGTACAAATCCATAGTTCAAGAGTATAGCTTAGCATAGTATCTAATTGGGTCTTACTCCGGTTACGTACGTCTCATGGCGGCTTTGCAGTGGTTTGTACATTATCTTTCAAAAACCTCCTAACGCCTAATTCACTTTTTTTTATTAAAAGATACGTTAAAAAACTGAAAAAGAATATGTGAATAAAAATGGGATATGTGATAAATGCAAAACTACATAAATGCTATGTTCCGAGCTAGAGAAAATTGCTCTTTTAATACGGCGTAGGGATATACATCTCGGCCAGACTTCATCGACATATTCCTACGCTGCATCAAACTCGTTCTTTCCTTCGACGAGGAACAAAACACTTATATAGTTTTATATATTAATTATAGCTTTATTCATTTTGACCTTATACATATCATGATTGAACTACACAAGTTATGACATTTGTTGTAATTGTCCTCGTTATTGAATGAGTTGTTTTAGTGCTTGTCAAATCGTGGAATGCGTTTGACGCCACACTACTTGTTACCTTTACATTCATTCTTTTCATCATCATCTGTTTTGAATTAGTATAATTTCGACCGTAGAGCTATAAACTTTCTAAATCGAGAGCCTGACAACTCATTATTAAAAACAACAATGTTCTTATTCACAAGTGGAATGCTAACGATGCCGTCCTTTTTGTAATCACTAATATCATCTACTAATGAATGCATTGCTTCATGTCATTGTAAATGTTATCCGTTTAAAAACTAATAAAAAGTGAATACGCATTAAGTAAATATGGTTTTAGTTGATTGTTGTGTTTATTTTTGAGCTTGTTCTAACAGAACCCGTACATTAGCCACTTATTTAACTCGGAAACAGCTAATCATATCTAGACTGATTTAATTACTTTGATCTGGTCGTTCCTCATACTAATCAACACCAGTTCATTGTCTATTATTTCTGTGTATGCAAACGAAATATCTATTTTTATGTTTTGGGTTTTTTCTTTCCTGTGTATATTTTCACTATTATACGTATCCTCAAAATTCTGAATTTCCAGAAACGCCGTTGTTCAAGAGTTTCAAAACATCCTTTTCATGTGCTGCTTTTGTCTCAGATTTGTATTGATCTCTGTGTAAGATTCGAGCCATGATTGTTGATTAACAATGACAACACTGTACTGTTATGTTAATTTCAAGCCTAACTGAAGGTTTAACTCGAACGTTTGGTAAAGTATACATGTTTATATGTTGATTTTTTTAAAATTTTTATTTTCAAAGTAGTAATTCTGGCACAGTTGGCTCCTCTCCTAATCCTTCTTCAATAACTTATTTTTATTTGTTTTATTTATACCATTTATTATCATTTTTGTTTTTTAACTCGGAAATTTTTTCTATTGTTTCGTATTAGCTTTCCTGGGGATACCATGAAGTCTTTGAACGTCTTGTAAATAACTTTTTATTTCTAGCTCGGCTTCTAAAATGTACTAAGTATCATTATCGTTGGGATTAGCTAGCGAGTTTTTATTTACCCATTCAGTTTCTGGCGTTCATTTGAAGTCTTTCGCTGGCACACAGTGGTACATCGCCCCGACCAAGTAGTATTAATGGCATTACATAACAAGAGATTTATAATTGTTTCATCGTATTTTACATCAAAATTGTTTCTAGCCTTGACATCATCAACACACAATTAGTGATTTGCTTGTGTGTATCTGTTAGAAGTCATGCTAATTCGCCCAGTAGTTCCACTTTCGATTATGAAAAACACACCATGTATCAGTAATCAGTTCAACACCAGATATTCAATACTGCCTTCACTAACCGATGTTATCAATACTTCTCTCTCATCCGGGAATTCTAGTTATTTTTCAAATTCGATTGTAAATCTTCTGTTGAATAAATCAACACTTGACCCCAGCGATTTAAAGAACTACCTCCCAGTTTCTAATCTCTCATTCATTTAAAAGATCCTATTTAAAGATGTTCTATTCCAATGTGTATCTCTTCTGGATTCAAATAGTCCTTTTAGCAATGTACGGTCTGCATATCACCCATGACATAGTACTTTAGCTGCCCTTCTGAGAGTAGTTGCGACCTCTCCTCTACTTTGGATAGTGGAAAGAGTAAGTCCTCACCCTCCTTGACTTGTCTGCGGCATTTGACACAATAGACCATGATATATTACTTAATAGTCACCAGCATGTATTTGATATTCACAATATAGCCTTACTATTCACTATGGTTCAAGTCTTACTTAGTCAACGGGACACAAATTGTGTCCATAAATGGAAAACATTCCAGTTGACCTATTCTTTGATGTTCCACAAGGCTCTGTTCTCGACCACATTCTCTTCATTCTATACACTCAGTCGCTCTCATGTGCCATAGACTGACATCCAGTGTCTCACCAGTAGTATGCTGATGACACTCAAGTATACAAATCTAGCTGCCCAATTGAAGCTGAGGCTTACTATCCAAGGTGTAAAGAAATGTACTGCCGATGTGACATCGTGGATGACATGTAAGAAACTGCAGATGAATGATGATAAAACTGAAGCCATCCTCATCACCACGTACATACTTTCTCATTCACATCCTTTACATCAAACAATAAGCATCAGCAATATCAACATTAAATTTTCACAGTCAGTACGAAACCTAGGTGTCAATCTCGACAGCATGCTCTAATTACACAAACATGTACGAAGATGTGCAAAGCTGCATACATGGAACTGAGACGCATAAGCTCAATTCGCAATTTTATTTCGGTTGATTCCACTAAAATACTTGCGTGTTCCTTATTACTTTCAAGCCTAGACTATTGTAATACACTTCTATCTGGATCGTCTCAGTATCGATTACAGAAACTTCAAAAGGCTCAACACGGCTGCTCGGATCATACTTAGATTACGAACAACTGAGCACATCTCACCCCTGCTCTGTAACCTTCGCTGGCTACCCGTTTGATTCAAAATCAAACATAAATCTGTTCACTATTCTACATTTTGTTGACTGGCTCCAGTTCAATATACCTATCTGACCTCACTCATGTGTATACTCCATCTAGAAACTTACGCTCATCCACCGACACTCGCATTCTCATTGTTCCCACAGTTAAAACGAAGTCATACATACAACGTTTTTTTGTGTACCAGGGCCCAGCTATGTGGAATGAATTCCCATAGATCTTAGACACAAGAACATATTGATCTCATTCAAGAATACTCTTGAAACCAACCTATTTAGACTATAAGAACAGACATAAAAACTTAATAATGTTTACAACCTTAATTATTGTCACAATGTTTTTTCCGTAATTTCGTGGTGTTTGATTTGGTTATTATGTCGTTGTGTTTATGTACTATCTAATATTATAAAGCGCTTAGAGCTTCTAAAATTTAGGCACTGTACTAAATAAACATTACGATGATAATGATGATGATTTTCCTCTCTCTTTGTTGTTCTTAATACGTTATGTTGTTTCCGTAAACGCTGTGTACTGCTTGCTCACACGTTATGTTTCTTGACCATACGTTGTTTACGTTGCTTTCTCCAGCGTCGTTTACCTTGCACGTTCTTATATTGTTTACCTTTTTCCCGACATGCATTGTTCCCTTTATTTTTCCCTCTAGAAGACGTGGAAATCTCTTTTTTATTGTTTAAAGTAAGGAATATTGTTTGCCCGCTAATTGCCAAAGATAAGATTTTATTTCTCAACCGACGACGTCCATTTTAGTTTCCTCTCCTCGCTTAAAGGCACTTTTCACCATGCTGATTCCTGATAGTTGAACTACTACCAGTTGAAGTATTACCCTTATTTTGCACTGTTTCAGAACCTCCTGATTATTTCATTAAGTAAAATAAGATGCATATTGCACGGAATTAAACAGGGAAGTATTATCATGGTTCTCCATCTTTGCAGAACCTCCGTTTTTGTAGGCAACATTTTAATTTTCACTATATTTGCACAGATGTAAACTTCACACTATTACCTGTATTTTCCATCGCTGTTAAAACTCTTGATTTATCGAGATAAAACTCTTCAAAAATCGCAGGGAAGTAATATTTAAAATTGGCGCGGAAGATCTGACTTTCGATATATTATTGTGCTTTGAATCTTTGACACTAAGTGCGTGATTATAGAGCGAATTTGTACAAAATTCCTCATTCAAAATAATGCAGTTTGTCTGACTTATGGTATCCTCACATTTCTTTGCCATTTTGCTTTCATTTGTTTTACAAACACGTGCTGTCATTTCAATGTCGCTTCTATTGGTAAAGTTTCTCGAACATCTAAGCTCAAATAACCTTCTGCATTTAATAATTTCTCACATTGGTTTGTCCTTGCAGTGAGGTGGCAATCCTGCAAATCAGATGTCTGATGTAAGCTCAAAAGTCGTCCTGATTGATATATTTATTTGCTAGAAATTTATTTTATATGTGTTCAAACGCTCATAATTCTCATAGATGCTACTTATATAAAGACAGAGACAAACAATTTTATTATCATTTAAACATATAGAATCTAGGAATTTCATACTTGCCGACATGTTCGTCCAACATGCTGCATGCGATAGCTTTTACAACTTATCAAATAAATAGCATTTGAACGCGTTGCACAATTAGCATCATGACACATCTTAAATCTACCTTAGTGTTACTGCTACTGACTCAAACATTTTCATTAATTAAAAGACAGCCAGAACATATGCATTTAGTTGACGAACCACACGTAAATGGTTTCTTTATGAATTTAGAACAAGCAAGAAATTTATAGTGGTAAGAAGCAATAAAGCAAACCGTCATGGATTTTACGTGTTGATGTTGTTTACTTTAATGTTGTCTACCTTAAATCTTTACGCAATTCGTAATTTTTGTAGTGAACAATTCGTACATACTGCTTCCTGCAGTTTAGCACAAATTTATTACATTAGCAAGGATTTGTGATATTAACACAAATCTCTCGGATTATCACGAATTTGTTAAATTGACACATATCTGTTAGGTTATAACGAATTTGTTAAATTAACCCAAATCTGTTCGACTAGCGCGAATTTGTTAGATTTGCACAAATCTGTTAGATTAGCACGAATTTGTTTGAATTTGGTTGCAATAAATTTACATATTTTCAAGATTTTGATTTAAAGAAATTAAACATTTGTAAGAGTTGGATTGTAATAGATAACATTAACACTTCGGTTGTAACAGATAGCACTTACACTTGGGTTGTAATAGATAACAATTACACTTACACTTACCCTTGGGTTGTAATAGAAAACACTCACACTTGGGTTGTGATAGATAACACTTACACTTGGGTTGTAAAGGATAACACGTACACTTTCTACATAAGTAAATAATAATGTCTTAGCAATGTCCCTATTATACAGTTGCATATCTTTATTAATTATTTGTGTGGTTTGACAATTAATGTGCTGAGCAAAAATCTTAATGCGCTCGATGAATTCAATTCTTAAAAAAATACCTTTTCTATTTCTAGCAATAATAGAAAGTGAAGAAATGCAACACACTATTCAAAAGCTTGAATTTAATAAAGTTGTTGAGAAAAGATTATCAAAAGCGATAAAAAAAAATTTCAACTGAAGAAACCCATACTCTCACGTTTAATGAACTTAAGATTTTGAATTCAGAACTTGACGGTTTTCATAAAACATTATAATCATGCGTGAATCAGTTACTAGAATTTGATAAGACTCATGACAAAGAATTAGAAGACGATATGAAAGAGTCCGAAGACGAAAAAATTGGCGATGAAAATGCACCTATTACACATTTCATTTTATTCATTTCAATCTTCCTTGTAATTAATGATGTGGAACAAATGCCTACACACCAGATTGTATATAAAAAGAAACAAAAGCTGAGACAGTGAGACCAAGGGAGTTGTTTAACGACTGTATTACTACCAATGTAATTACATTCTAGAGGCGCTGAACCTTTAACAGAAATAAAATATTTGACATGAAGATGTTTAACATCGCATTGCCACAGTCAGGTTTATTAGTTAATAACTTTTGGTATTAATATCGGTTTGTTAACTGAAATGTCCTATTAAAGATATTCTTGAACTACTTCTAGCAATCTCTATAACCGACACCACTTTTGCTATTTAAGGGGCGCTCACCAGTTATTATGTACTTTTGAGAGAGTGATGTATGTATGGTGAAGTTGTTTGCATTTAAAACATGCACAGTGGAGAGAATGTTGGCATACCTCTATGCTACTTTGATGTAATGTGGCTGACATTTCTTTGGATATTGTACTTTTGGAAATTGTAAATGATCTTAGCACACTGCTAACTAAAATGACTGCTCCCTTGTGCTCCAAAAATCAGCCTGAATTTGTCTAAAGTACACTATCCTTAGTAGCTTTTAAAATAGGAAAATGAATTTTGCCAGACTAGACAATACCAGCTTCTGAAAGTGCAATGAATGAATTACCAAATATATAAAATGTAAAAAAAGTTATCGGCTCTTTTTTTACAATTTACCTCTGAAGTTCAGGAAGTGAAAATGACCAAGGGGAGCTAGCACTTTTTGAAAGGTGCACCTCTGGAGTAAGGCCAAGCTGTATACTCTATAACCCAGATTACACCCATCAATCATACACCAAAATAAAGGGAATTAAAGGTTCTTTGAACAACACCTAAGATATACAAGGTCCTTTTTAAATAGACAGTATAATTAGTGAGGAAATCCGGAGGAAGTCTTTTTCTTTAAAATTCTAACCCATGCAAAATACAAAACTGTAGAGCGCCACCTTACATATTCACGGTTTGGTACCAGGTAAAGTGATTAGATATCTATTTTGGTACCAGATAAAGTGATTAGATATCTGTTTTGGTACCAGGTAAAGTGATTAGATGTCCGTTTTGGTGCCAAGAAAAGTTATTTTATATCTGTTTTGGTACCAGGTAAAGTGATTAAATATTTTTCGTACCAGGTAAAGTAATTAGATATCAGTTTTAATCACACATACTACTTGCATCTAATATTGTTCATTTAGTACTGACTAACATATCAGACATTATTTTCTTGTGACTTTGTGACATAACCCGTGCGGACAAAGAAGAAATTTTTTGAAGTTTCATCATATTTGCAAACATACGTTTTATGCTGCCCAAATACATAATGTTTTGAAAAGATATTTAGTTTTGCACAATTTTTACAAATTCCACCTACTAAATATTTCAAAATCAATAAAATATTTAAGTCCTTCGCAAACAGTTAAATTATTTGTTAAGTTTTATAAAACTTGTTGGTTTGCTTCTTTCTGTTACATAGTTTGTCACCATTTTAACAACATGAATATATTTGTTTATTACATTATACTACTTCACAAATTTTAAATGGTCGTTTCAGTACAACATACCAAAGAATTTCTAGACCACTTAGCATTTCTAAAATATTTTTTTCATTTATCCTACCACAAAATTTCTAGATGACTTTATATTTTCCTGTTTTTTTTTTTTTTTTTTTTTTATTTACAGTGCAAACAGAGTAGTATAGAACAAGCATATTCGGATGCCTGGGATTTAATGTTACTACTGTTTCATTTGTTTCCTCATTTCTCATTGCTATATTTAATGAGTAAATAAATGCATCTATAGCTGCTCCTACATAATTCTAATTTATTGGAATTGACTGTTAAGTAGTACATTGTACAAAATTTTAAAACAGTAAATCAATTCGACCCCCAGCGGTCCATTGAAGGCAAATAGCTCATGGTTCCAGGCGAATGGAGCTCCGTTCATACATCTAGCAAAAACAAGTGTAATGTAATGGCTGTTACGTCATTGGAAGAATCCCAACTTCAGATAAGTAATACTGAACCAGAACGTTCGATATGCTCATGTCGTAAAGCAACTTAATAATCTTTCTATATAATTATACTGGTGACAATATGAATATTAGAACAAAATTCTCTAAAAGTTATTTATTTATTACTGATTTACTTTTTGTATAATTTCTTGCTTGTTTGTGTGTCTCTTTAAGCACTATGTTTAATACCTTTATGTATTTCCTCTATTATTTGTGTATTTGATTTGGCTTTAAAAGTATTATCTCTTACCAACATTGAGAATTTCTGTGTATATTTCCACTTATATTTTTCCATGAACAACCTACAGCAACGATTCACGCTTTAATTGGTACATCAAAAAGCCCCATAAAAAATCAGTATTAGACATAAAAGGTAAGATCAAATTCCTGCTCCAAAAGTTTAGCGACAATTTGCAATTTCAAGGATCGGCACATGAGACAAAGTTTCTTTATGTCTTCAATATTATTCATTACTCATTTGACCAAACAGTTTA
>JAECUM010063995.1:0-11713 GCA_016617855.1 Megalonaias nervosa | reverse complement strand
ATATATATATATATATATATACTTACAGTTGTATTTGTCTCTTATGTACAAATAATACTGGTGAACTTTATAGTAAAGAAGGTTCATTTTCATACAGAAGGAAATATTAAAGGAAATGAGAGATATTTATCTGTAAAGACATGTTTGCTCAGACATTTATCAGAATCTCGCTAGTGCATATGTGTAGTTGTCATGTGATAGATTGAATGAGACAGTAGCGTTATATTCTGCGGATGCATGATGAGTAAAACTGACAGATATCCGTTGTGATGTCTAAAGATGCTTGTCAATATTTATTTGCAATATCATGACTACCGGAAATGCAGCTCTAAGGGCATACCTTACTTTTGTACATGTCCATATTTCAGACTTAAGCAGAATGGAAACAAAATGTCTTCAAATGTTTACCCGATTACTAATGTTGATTTTGTGTCTCACGGTCCAGAATCAAGTAATTAGAACTGCCAGGGGAGGTAACCGTGGCGGGAAGGTTTCAAATATACACACAGTCTTGATAAATGTGGTCAAGTCTTGTCATTATCAATAATGGAAAAGAGGCATCAAAATGGCTGTTTAGAAGTCTGAATCAAGCAAGATACTTTCCATTTGATTCTTTTTAAAGATTCAATAGTATTTCTTGTTTTCTTCAGAATCTTAAAATGAGTTCATTCGAAATGTGTTAATCTTTACAAATCATCGAAATTCCAATTCAGTAACCCATGACAAACCTCCATGTTAAATTTATGTTTCACATTTTCACTCTAAACTGAAGCCGCTAAAAACCAATCAAGCGCATAGTTTTATATGTTAAATTTTAAAGCAGTAAAATATCATCAAATATTGCACTGGTTGATATTCACTTTACATTTCCTTATCCACCCTGTTCAATCGCATCTAGCATCGTATGCAAGGGATGCAAGTAACGAGTAATCTTAACATATATTGCCACAATCTTCCTGCATTTATTATATTTGACTGATATGTAATCTGAAAAGAACTGCCCAGCATCGGAGCTCCTTGTGTATTTCTACGGTCTACATCATCGCTTAGTTTTGAAATCGAAAATTTTGTGTTGTCATCGTTTGCTTATTTTGTCTTGTCAACCACATTCAAAAATGTAACTGAGAGAAGTTTCAGCACATAAAGTACATTTGATGTACTTCAAATTTTTCCCATCTTCTAAAATGTCTTTACTCTTCAAAACTTTAACAAAATAGTTAATAGAGCAAACATGGTCAAATAAAAGGTTTCTTATGAAGTGATGTATACCTTCCTATATTATTTGACTTTATGTTTCAATAATCATGACTTCAGATTGTGCAAGTATTCTACCTTATCATGAAGGATACGTTGCTTTGGATTTTGTGTTTTCGTTCTTCCGAAATTTTGCTAGATAAGAGCCCTTTTAAATTCTTTGTTTCTGTTAATTATCCAGTGGTCTGTATGGAAGTTATTGTAAATTATATTGCTATTTCTGTAATTTTGATGCGTATATATTTCCCTTAAATAGATAACAACATGTACAACTTATTGAAGTTCGTGTATCATTTATTTGTAGGACACCTTGCATGTCCAACGTGTCGATTATTGGAGGAGGCACTCGAGAATACATATGATATTCTGCGACGTACTGAAGACTATCACACACAGAACCGTCGTATTAGTGTAGGTAAGAGGACACGTCTGGGGTTCAATAGAACCTCCTCCTCTCAGATTAATAGAAACCTACTTTACAGCAAATAACTACGAAAGGTCGTCGTTCTAAGGAAAATGAACCATTGTCTTTTTGAAGATTAACCCGCCTAGAATGCTACATGCATCCGCCAGTTTTTGGTCAAAACCCATAAGCACATATATGATTCTAACGATGTTAGAGATGAAATTCTAACACAGTAGGAATCTTGACAACTGGAAGACGCACAAAGCATTGACCACCAGCCTTTCATCAATACATCAAGGTGTAATGCTGAGAAAACACATTGTAGAAATGTTTAAGTGTGAGGTATGTCAAACGTTCAGACGAAACATACGATTAGTCCAATTTTAAACTGACAGCTCTAATTTTACTTATTGAGTTTGACAACTTTTATATTGTGTTTCTACATTTACAGCACGTTTTCTTTCATACATCTAAAATTATTTGATAAATGTAAAGATTCTGTGTCCGGATATTTTCTTTAATGTAAAGAAAGGCAAGCTAGTGAGTAAATACCACTCCAAAGCGTGTTTGAATGGCAATAAAAATTTTAATTGTCATTGACACTAATAAAGAGATGAAATGATTCTGCATCTATCATCAATAGAAAGTATGAAATTCTTATTTGAGAAAATGATCGCGAAAAGGATATAATTTTGACATGAATTTGAGAGTCATTTCCAGGATTGACAAAATTAAAGTAAGGATTTCATTTAGACACATGAACGTATACATGAACACGTTTTAGAGGATGAAAATGAATGTAGAAATGGGAAGATTTCCTCTATGGACAAATATGCATTATCGAATAGATATCATATTATTGCTGCATGAAATCGATAATATAAATTTCTCAGAGAGGGTACACTGTTTTTATACGAAGCCATAAAGAATCCTTCTTCTTAATGTAACTAAATTTTTTAAGAATGTTTATGAAAATAATTAATTCATAAACTTTTAGATTGGAATCCGGACTAATGTTCTCAGCGTTAAACTAGTCCCTTTAATAATGACTGTTTGACAAAGATGGCTCACACTTCACACATACAATTTTGGGTATTTTCAATGCAGTCGAGGGTTTTGTATCTCTTCTTTGAAGAAGCTGTTCTTTTGTTCACCCTCATGAACAAAATTATAATTTTCATTTATTACAGGTAAGGGAATATAAACCGGGAATAAAATATGTGTTTAATCACACTGGTCTAAGTTTTCCATTGGTACCATCGTCTTGTCCGAAACAAGTTGCATGCAGTCATTGCAGCTTCATTACTGATTCAGCTTTCTCAAAAGCTCCAGTTAACAGGTAGGTTTCAGTAGTGTGTTTGCAAGACAATACGCTGTAATTGAACCACAAAACTTCCTGTCTGCGCAATGTTCTCCAATGGCGTAGCGAGGGTACGTAGCGCTCGGGGACAAAACATAAACTTGGCGCCCCCTTACTTAGCGCCCGGGGACAAAACATAAACTTGGCGCCCCCTTCGAGTGCATCTGAGATAACGAATAGTTGTATTTTCCTCATTTTGGCGCCCCTGGCACATGGCGCCCGGGAACAACTGTTCCCCCCCACCGCCCTCCTCAAGCTACGCCACTGATGTTCTAAGTACACCGTTTTTGTACAACTACTCCGTAATTTTTTATATCATTGTACCCTCATTTCTCCGTTACACCTCTTTGTGTTCTACTACACTAGAACAATCATGTCTTTTATGATTGGTGTTCCATAGTTAGAGTACTATTTGCATAAATATTTTACCCCTTTCGTTTTGAAACCTATATATTCCATATATGAATATTAACGGAAAATTGGATTCTAACCCGGAAACACAATCAGATTGCTTTTGTGTTGATCGCTACATCTTCGTGCACTTTTGATTACTAATAATTTATTTACATTATTTGCTGCTAGCAAATCATTGTAAGCAGCAAAAATGCTAGATACTGGAAATCTACAAGTTCCATGATAGATTTTCATTAATCTGTAATTAAAAGAGTTCTCAAATCTGCGTTATAAACTGACTTTTCCCAGTCTTGAATTATTCATTTATGTAGCTTTAAAAGAAATGTAATCAAATCCATGTTTCAACTTATATTTTACAATGAAGTCCTTCGTCCCTACAGGAACGCATAATTGTTAGTATTTTTGTTGTTTATAAAGATCCTGCAGCTTGATTTTGAAAGAATCATTGAAAGACTTGCGTTTTAAAGCGGTTCTAACTCAAAACTTCCTGTTCAATGTTTAACCCCTTAGGCCACTAGGTTAGCGGCCGACACACCTTACATACATTACAAGGTTATGTAATATTTAAGTTTCCTCAAGTGCTACAGGATCTATGCATTCTTTACTTATTTCTTGTCAGAAACAGAGCTTAACAATCTGTAAATAAAGAAAGTAGTCTACACGGTACATTTATATTGTAGATTTGCAAAAGTATGAATTCTAACGATATAATCCTGGTCATACATGGCGTATTGACGATATGTTAATATTATTTCTAGATGATAAAATAACGAAAGTTGTAAATAAAATTCATGTGTTAGGTTTAACACAATGCCCAAACACTTCTCATCATTAAAGGTATAATTTCTATAGGGGAGAGCGGAGAGGGGAGGGGGAGGGAGAGAACAATATTCATTATATGGAAGCAGACCATGGGATTAATCAGCATTGTGAATTTGCAGCTTTACAGTTTAAAAACATTGTAATGATTTTTATTTGACAAGATCTAATTTCTTGGCTTCGTTTATAACAGACAATCCACAGAATTCGGAGTCCACGTATTTGTAAATATTATTGTGTATTCTGTGCATGCAATAAGAGAAGGATTTATCTCACCCAGACGCTGTGTGACGTATGTGTAATGCACTATCGACTGAAGGGATTCCTGTTTCAAACATTTGGCTCATAAGTGGAGATTGTCTGAAGAAAACCCAGTCTAGAATTTCTAAAGAATACTCACGAAGTCTAGTGACAATGGGTTGATGAGTGAGTGCCAATAAAAATGTATTCGGTGGGATGGGGGGGGGGGGTTGTGACGGAAATACAATTATTATAGGTTTGGAGTATCTGGTGCATATTTCTGATAGCGTTTATTGTTTTCCTTTATACCATGTTTTACTTACTATGACTGACGTTTGTTCTGTGGGGTTGTTTTTGTTTGTTTGTAGCACAATGTAGGTTAATTAGCCACATGTAGTGTAAGTAGTGCTTTTGTATGTAATGCATGGATTCTTTGCAGTAATGAGAGATAAAAAATCAACAGTCACATCCAAAACTTACAGACAATACATACCACACAATACCCGTTCACCATGAGCCGCAGGGGATGGTTTGTTTCCAGCTGATAACTTTAGGGAATCTTTGGATGATGTCAATGACCTTGTTACCACTATAAGCAGATATTCAGAGCTATAAGCTATGAACAATCATGACGACTATGTCACTACTAAGCCTGAAGGCACTGAAAGAATGGAAACAGAGCCACAGGAAAACAAAAAACCCATCTGACCCATATATGACGGCCATTGCTTAAAGATTATAATATGCAAGGCGTGGAAGTGCGATTCTTGCAGATGCAAATTTATCGGTACCTCAATTTAACCAGAAACAAATTAACAAAGGACATGGAAACAATATCGTAAAACAGTAGAACAGCGCCGAAGGGGTTATGAGTTAATGAGTATCTTCTTATGCAAACGATTTATATATTATAAAGAATACAGTTGAATACAACTTCGATGATGATAACGACGATAACGATAACGTTAAGCATGATGATGAATGTTGTGATTTGTCATTGTTGACGTGCAGAACACAAAAACAATTATTATGAAAAGGGAAGTCATCCATATATCAATATTCCAGGTTGATAAAGAATTCCTTCCCTTGCACCGCTGATTCTATGCTTTTATCCTCTCATTGGTAAATTATTCATATTAATCATACCGGATACGTAGACCTGATGTCACATATGAATTCAGCCAATGTAAATATTGATGTAAACAAAAACACGACGTAAAACTGACATGCTAAACAAGGCCGGTCAGCTATTATAATTCTTCACCTTGCACTATGCATTTTGCACAAATATCCCGTAATCCAATCATTACAGATTTTATGTTTATATTTGTCTGTAACTCGAGTTTCATGTTAACAGAACTTTACACCCTCACATGTTATTTAACAGTGCCGTCATTTCTGTATTGGACGGTTGAATGACCAACCAATATCCTGGGTAATATGAGTATTACACTTTTGGGTGTATTTACACGTTTTTATTATTAAAAAAAAAACAAAAAAACAAAAAAAAAAAAACAACATAACAGCAGCATGAAATAAAGTTAGTGGATGTTTGGAAACTGCAGTGAACATCATGCATCCTAACATTTTAGGGATAAAGGTCAATAGAGGCAGCTGGCTTCGATTACGTTTTGGTATCAGATGTTTTCGTACATGAATTATGGAATACAATCAATAGGAGCTGGACGTTGGAGTGATCACTCTGTAATCTTACTAAATTTAAGATCATAATAAAGTGATAAAGCCTGACTATACTCAACAAATGTCCATTCAATAATTATTGTTTTTATTCAGCTACTAATAAAGACTATTAAAGAAACAATATAACTTAAGCAACTGAAGACAATAGGGAGTACATTTTTAACTACTAATGCAAGAAAACAGGATTCAGCTTTAAGTACCATGCAAAAAGTAAATATTAGCCCAAACATTTGGAGAAAGAAGACATTGACATTGTTGCAAAAAAAAAAATTAACATTTATAAAGTCCTTAGCGGTATCTATGTTCATTTATTTAGTTCTTTCACCACATAATGGACATTCTGATGAAAAGTAATAAAAGTATATATAATGCATGGAACAGTTGTCCAGAATGGCACAAGAGAAGGGGACATGTGAAGAAATATTTCGGAGGGGTGGATGGGTTAATGATGATTTATTTGTTTCAATTAATTAATTGCCTGAATAATTTCATTGTTGCTGTGAGTGTTCGAAAGGAACATAATCAACCTAATTATCCAAGCACCCTAATACAGAAGGCCTTCTTCAACTTATATGAAGTAATAATTCTAACTCACACACAGAGGCTTGCATGCATGCATATATATATATATATATATATATATATATATATATATATATATATATATATATATATATATATATATATATATATATATATATATATATATATATATATATATATATTTGCATACATACTTTTCAACAAAGAAAAGTATGTAAAAATTATAACAATATTGGAACTGATGCAAAGATGATATATGAGACTCAGATACGACATATGGAGTCAAATGATGTAACTCCTGCACAATACATGTCTTAACTGGCAATCAGAGTCATATAATTTAAACAGTTTTGGTGCAGTATCATTCAATTTTGAATTAATAAATTCGGTTTTGTAGATTCAAATCAATGTGCTGCTCTAAAACTGTATAAAAGTATTCCATTTAAGTGTAATAAAATGTTGACAATTTTTTTTGAAAGGGGTATGCGACTAGTGCAAATTTGATGAAAGTAACTTTTGCTGAAAATTATCTCACGGAAATAAATAACTCATTGGACGAATTTCACATTACATATTCTCCAATACACAGCTATTATTTACATGTTTAATTATAATGCCTTTAGTAGTTAATTGTTACCAAGACTAATTGTTTATATTTTATTTTTAAATTGTATCAAGATTTTTCCTTTATTTTTGCTAGAAACTCTCTACAACAACACTCCAAACTTGCTCCAATTTTTTCCCATCTAATGCTCCTTGTCTACTCTGATCTACATGTTTTTTTTAATATAAACATGTGATATATATATATATATATATATATATATATATATATATATATATATAGGAGAGAGTATATATATATATATATATAGTATATATATATATATATATATATATATATATATATATATATATATTATATAAGTTGCTACATATCTTAAGACCAGGCCGCAGTTTTGCTGAACATCCTGAACGGTATTCTTGAGACTTAGGTTTTTTGTAAAATATCTTCATCTTTTTTTATTTGAATTAGCGAACTGCAGTCATGATTTATCGTGCTCCCCTTAAAAAATATTGTTTTATTCCTCATCAAATAAGGGAATTTCAACGAATTTCGGGAGTTCCTCAACCACATTTGTATTCCCAAACTTATCTAAGAAAATTTGATTATTATGCTATCCTGATTGTCCGGACGAGAAAGCGTACGTGGGTGTGTAACCTTAGTATTCTCGCAGGCTCTTCTAAAACGTTTTGACATAAAGACTTCAAACGTTCGGATTTACTTGGGATAATGCAGCTAGTAGTAGCACGGGTCACTGGAGGAGTCCAAGTAGGATTAACATTACACTCGTAGGTTTATATGTGGGGCATTTATACGGGTTTATGGGAAATCCTATTTTCAAAAAATCTATATGATTGACATGTGGGGGTGTTATAAGCGTTAACGGGAATTATCACTGCGCCGAAGGTTTGACATGCAGGTGCAAGAAAAACCTGGAGGGACTCTGGGAATGGAATTTTGTTTTGTTCTTGACCCTTTCTATGTTGAAAAATTTCAAAGGGCCAACGGGAAATGCAATTTTAATGTATTTTTACACCATTCAACACAACTGAGCATACTGTCTGATATACTATCAAATACATACTTTTGATTACTATCCAACACGCTCTTTTGGATTTTCTATCCAACACATACTTTTGGATTACCGTCTAACACACACCCGATCATCCAACGAAAAGGATGAGAGTGTTTATATATACTCTATACTTACATACATACAAACACAAACATCTATACATACTAGAAGGGCAGTTAGTGTTTATAGATACACTATACTAGCAAACGTAAGAGAGGGGTAGGGGTTTAAATTTCACTTGGGTTCTGAACATAGACGTAAGCATAGACATTGCCACACAAGCCAAAAACACAAAGCGTGGCAATAAATTTACGAGGTATCTCTTTTTCATATATATATATATATATATATATATATATATATATATATATATATATATATATATATATATATATATATATATATATATATATATATAGTGGGGTGTACATGTGTGTGTTCACTAGAGTTCCTATAATTTACCATTGCAGGAACAGTCTGAGTAGAGTACCTATGACTAATAACACGAAGACGATCTAGTAGGGTGTGCCTGCCGTTGATGCATCTTGCACACGGAGCGAATGTGTGGTTACTACGACTTCTAGTATTACTACTACGAATGCCGTTGTAAGTACTCTTCCAGAGCAGGATGACTTCAATTTAGTATTGTGAGATTTCTTATCATCTCCGCTAGAAATCTTTGCCTGTGAATGCCACCCTTCACCTCTTTCCCATCATTACCAGTGTATCATGATTTCAGAAAGATATAGAAGGAAGAGTTTTGAGTGGTTTTTGTAACGTAAGAAGAAATTATGTTTGTTCTAGAACAACAAAAGCAACAAGAGGAGGAAAAATAAATTGGGAAGAAGAAGAAGATAAGAGGAAAACTTTGAACAGTGAAGGAAACGATTGAAAACAAAATAGTATGTTAGAAATCATTTTGGAAGAGCTAAAACATCTGAGAAAACGTGTCAGACTTATTATCCAAACCGATGATAAAAAACACTTTACGATCCAATATTTTAGAACCTTCTCTGACGACATCGATGTACGCCGCCAGCACTGAGAGGCCGGAAGAAACACCAGCATTATATATTACTACTAATACTACTGCAGCAAGAGTAGAACTTGGCCGTGGACAAGGATTTAGGCAGTTATAGCTGACGATGTCCAGTCCATAAGTTTTCTTGTTATTAAAACGTTCATTGGTGCATTAAAGGGCCACTTATATCTCTTAGAAATAGATACTATTCAATGATTGTCAATTAAAATTTAAATCGATTAATGTTACAATGTGTGAGTGTGTGAAATCTTATCCGCACTAAAGATAAACATTAGGACAAGGAGACACGTACGGTTTCTTTTTGGTATATTCTTGTGAAATTCGAATTAAATTGAAAGTTGACAACAAAGCACACAAGTCTATTTTCTGATTTCTTGCACTGCCGTTTTCTTTTGAATTTCTTCACTCGCTTGGGTTCTTATACTCCACTCTCCTTTACATGTCTAGCCTTCTTTAAATTTGTTACTGGTTCTTCTTCAGTTTTCGTTGCTGCTTCTGAAGAATATTCCGTTTCCTGGTTCTATTATTTTCTTGTGACATTTTGAAGACTATTGCCCTTTTTTGACATTGATAGCCAGTGTCTTTAATTTTGTCTCTCTTTTCTTCTGTATTAGTGGGTCATTCGCCTTGGCGTTGTGGATAATTGTGAGTCCTTTGCGATTTTCTTTACAAACATAGCATCTTGAATTTTGTCTCCAGTGGAGTAATCCATACTCTTGCTGTCAGTATACTCTGAAGAGAAATGCGATCTACTGTGACTCTCCCATCTTCAAAGACTGAAAGCTGAATAAATATATCCTCTTTGAGTAGGGAGGTATCTCTGTATATAGGAAGATATTGTGTATCTCAAACTATAAATCAGATGGAAAAAGCAGCAGAAGCCAAGGGAAGACGACATACCTCATACTCTAAATGAAGTGTTAGTACAAGTTCGTGCTAGCGATTTTGAAGACGACATGAGTGAGCCTGAGCCAAAGTCATCTAACTCCCCTACAAGACCAAGATCAAGATAGTCACAATCAGTCAAAAAAGACAGTAGTTCCGAAGCTCCTGAAGATTATTTTCCATATTCCAGAGAGCCCAAAAGTGACTTCCAGAAATTGTCGAACGAATGTCTGCACGTAAACAGTGAAATGTAAAGACTTCGAGTCGCAAGTTCTACCAGAGGAGAAAATGGGTTTTATTAAAGATTTATAGGATTTGGTATTAAAGACACTGAAGCAATATCGCGTGGCTAAAGATGATGATCGTCTGAGATTATTCATCGATCACAACAGTTCGGAGTCTCCTGCCTGGATAGAGTTTTGTACACTGACAGGATACAATTTTTCCAAACGTATCGACAAAGTTCAACACGTCTAACTTGATTTTGTGCTCCTGCTTTAATCAGTAATGCAGTGTTTGCTTTTGCGGTTGCATGTACGTAATTAGGTACATATATTTGTCTGCCTGTCAAACGTTTGCATGACCTGGTAGTAAATGACAAGGTATGTCTTCCTCGTGTTTACATCTAATCGAATGAGAACAGAGTTAATACAGCGTTACAACTCTATGGTCTTAAACTTAGTGACAGTAAAAAAGCGAAACCAACAAGCTTGGTAAACTTCAACAAATAATTTATTTCCGTAGAATACAAAGTGAAAATTTAAAAAGAACATATGTAATTATGAATTAACTCGTAAATGAACCTACAATTTACATCACCAGTCCAAAAGTATAGAGTAATCCGAACGAATTCCAGTAGTGAATGTACTGATGTGTCAGTATCCTTGAATGTGCTGAAGTGTTAACAGTCTTGACGTATCACAGTGATATAATCCAAAATACCCTTGAATAGGTTCACAATATTCCCAAAATAATGATTTAGTTCGTAAGTTAATGAGCGCTTTGTAATTCCAATGAATAATCTAAATAGAAAGATCCTTTCACATTAAAACGGAACACAACCATAAGACTGATTTTACTAGACCGTACAGGCCGAGATAAAGACGTGATAGTAAGCTCTCTCAAAAGACCGAAACAATTGGTATAAATATTGAACTGTGGCGAACTAGAATTGGCACATTTGTGCAACTAAGAAAGGTTGTTGTTGTTGTTGTTGTTGTTGTTATAGGGTTTAACGCCATTTTTCAGCACAAGATAGGCTATACATGGCGGCCAGTATTAATGGTGGAGGAAGAACCCTGGAAAACCCCGGGAAGAACCACCGACCCACGAGAAGCTACTGGCAGGCTTTCTCACGTACCCACGTTAGCCGAGCCCGGACACGAACTCACGCAGACAGAGGTGAGATG
>JAECUM010063992.1:0-24058 GCA_016617855.1 Megalonaias nervosa | reverse complement strand
ATATATATATATATACACACATATATATATATATATACACACATGTATATATATATACTGTCTGCAGTATGATACCCCAGTGCTAGACATCACTATTAACTGTCACACTACAGTGGTCCTAATGTTGCTTACCTGGAATACATTCATCTGAAAGACACATGTAGTAGTAACAATGCAGATAAACTGGATTGAAAGATACCCATGTCATGAAAATTTCCTATTATTCTGTTGAAAATGGTGTTATTTGACATACTGTTTAACTATGTTTCATGTGGAGGGTTGTGGGTTCAAACCCTGGCCACATCATACCAAAGACTTATAAAATTGTCCTAGCAGCTGCCTCGTTTGGCACTCAGCTTTAAGAAGTTAGTGTTAACATTGGTTGGCATGGTGTCAGGATAATGTGAATGGGTGGGATATCATGCTACATGTCTGGTCTGACATGTCATACAATTTTTCTTCTGTCGAGTTTATTCAAAACTTAATCAGATGTTCAAGAGAAAAAGTTAAATACAGCAAATCCTGAGAAACATTCAAGTTTGATCAAAACAGTTTTAGCTGTTCAAATCCAAAATTGAAAAATAGGTTACCATATGGTTACAATGTGGTTGCTAAGGGAGTCACCACAAACATAATTTTGATACAGCATATCTTAAGAAACATTCCCACCAAATTTTGCTCAAACTTTCAAAAATGGTCAAAAATAAGTTTTCAGCCAGCTTGCTGAGGAAGCTAAACTGTTATCATGGGAACCATGACAAACATAATTTTGATAAAGTGTGTCCTGTAAAACATTTGTAACCAAATGACAAAAATTGGCTCAGATGTTCAGCTGAAAAATATATTTTCCACCTGGATGCTAAGAAAGCCACTCTTGTTAGGGGAGCCATCCGGGACAAAAGTTTGATAAAGCATGGGCTAAGAAACATTCCTTCCAAGTTTTATCAAAACTAGCTCAGGCATTCTGGACAAGAAGCTGAAACAGTACTAAGGTTTCCACTTAGTGGTTATAAAAGTTGGTTGGTTGGCTGATTGTGGATTTTATGGCACACCATCACTGTAAGGTTATATAGCACCACAGAAATTGTGGTATGATATTTTTAAATGAGAAAGGTTTATTACCAATGAGAAACAAACGTATAAAAGCCATCTTTGACACAATTTTGATAGAGCATATCCTGAAAAGACAAATATAGTAAGTTTGGGTCAGTCATTTTAGAGAACAAGAGAAAAGATATTTTTAACTTGAATGCAAGGGAAGGTACACCAATGCTATGATAGCCCCCTCAGGACACCATTTTGAAAGAAGTTAGCCTAGGAAACATTCTTTCCAAGTTTTATCAAAAACAGCTCAGCCATTCTGCAAAGTGGATTGAAAATTGGGTTTTTGTTTGGTTGAGATGGAGTGAGTGAGTGAGTGATTTAAATTTTTTTTAATGTAGCTTTAACAATTTTGTAGTCATATCGCTGTGGTGTTCGGGGTGCTCTGGGATGGGTAGTACCTCTGGCAGGGGGGCATGTCGTGCTCTTTCGGGAGTAGCTCGTCCACCGTTGGTCCCCACCAGGCGCTCAGCTCTCACCTGTGGCTCCAAGAAGCTGTAGCATGCACAGCGGCCACACCACGGGCAACGGCTTCGACTGGCCGGCTAAACCAGGTTGAGGGTAGCCGATGGGTCTCAAACCCTCGGTTAGTTAGGAGCTTGCCTATCCTTGCATGCAAAGCCAGCTTCGGCAGACTGGGCGGAAGAGATCAACTGTATGATCCAATGGCCAAGAAGGCGAATCTGCAAACGCTTTGTGGAGAGCGCAGGGCATGACTAGGCTCTGAAGACGTCATGGCCATTCAATGCAGCCGAAGTAGTAACCAGCCGTGACGAATCTTCGTACCACTGGGTCCCAACTACCAAGGCCGAGAGAGTGAGGCTGTCTCTGTGCAAAGGCTGTTTCACTTAAATCTCCTTCACGCACAGGTTATGTTGTGCACTCATCATCCAGCATCATCACACTCATCATCACCTACCAAAGTCCTACGGCGATGGGCGACTGGCGAAGCAACAGGTGGAGATGACCACTGGGAGTTGTAGTCAGAGACCTGCACGTAGGCGGCCCTTGGACAAGTGGTCGCTCTGCTCTGTACCCAGGGCAGCGGAACAGTTCGGCAGCATCCAGGGCGACTGAGCAGACCTTTTTAGGACAGCGCTGCTCACCCTGTATAGGGAGGGGCCTAGAAAAGGTGGCCTAAAAAATAGCCTGCCCTTCAAAATCTGGCCAGCTTGCCGCGGCTGGCAAGATCATCCACATCTGCGGTCGAAACCAAGAAAGAAAGAAACTTATTATTGGAGCATGGAACATCCATACTCTTATGGACAAAAAGAACATTGCAAGACCTTACAGGAGAACAGCCCTAATTGCTAAGGAGCTTTCACGCTACAGTATCGATATTGCGGCCTTGAGTGAAACCAGGTTTGCAGAGGAGGGTTCTCTGACGGAGCTTGCAAGCGGCTACACCTTCTTCTGGAAAGGAAAAGCCCAAAACGAAGACAGGATACACGGAGTCGGCCTGGCTATCAAATCAAGCCTTCTGAAGCAGCTTCCGGACCTGCCTGTTGGTATTAATGAGAGGCTAATGAAAATGCGGCTACCTATAAGCCACAAACGCCACGCAACAATCATCAGCGCCTACGCCCCTACCCTCACGAGCCCAGCAGAAACCATCGAGCAGTTCTATGCGGACCTTAGCTCTGTACTATGCTCAATTCCAGCTGATGACAAAATCATACTACTGGGAGACTTCAACGCCTGTGTTGGCTGTGACTATGGTCAATGGAAAGGTGTACTTGGCAAACACGGTGTCGGCAAGATGAACAACAACGGCCTGCTGTTACTCAGCAAATGCGCAGAATTTGACCTCCTTATCACAAACTCAATGTTCAGAATGGTGAACAAACACAAGAACACCTGGATGCACCCCAGATCTCGCCAATGGCACCTAATCGACTATGCAATAGTCCGTCAGCGCGATGCCCAGGATGTCCTCATCACCAAGGCCATGCGAGGAGCGGAATGTTGGACAGACCACAGACTTGTCCGAACCACCTTAAAACTGCGCATTGCCCCACATCACCCAAGGCGCCCTAAGCATATGCGCACAGCCTTCAACATTGTCAAACTTCAGCAGGCCTCCATCCAGCTTGATTTCCAGAAGAGCCTAGATGAAAAAATGTCTACCAATGGACCTTTACATGGAAGTGCCTCCGAGAAATGGAACAAGCTCAGGGACATTATAAGAGAGACAGTTATGGCAACTCTGGGCCCCAAGAAGTGAACCCATCAAGACTGGTTCAACGAGAACAACGATGCCATTGAAGATCTGCTTGCCAGAAAAAATAAAGCATTCATGGACTGGCAGAATGACCCAAACTCCATCCCCAAAAAAGACCGCTTCAAATCCTATCAAGGTGAGGCTCAGAGAGAAATCCACAAGATGCATGACCAGTGGTGAGAAAGGAAAGCTAATGAAGTGCAACGCTATGCCGACACTAACAACTCCAAAGAGTTCTACAGTGCCATCAAGTCAATCTTCGGCCCTTCAAAGGCTGGCAGTACACTAATAAAGGACAAGGCTGGCATTAAGGACAGATGGAAAGAGCACTTTAGCCAGCTCCTAAACCTGCCCTCATCGGTTAGCCATTCTGCTCTTGAACAAATACCCCAACAGCCAACGCATGACCAACTGAATGTTCCGCCAACGATAGAGGAGTTGAGGACGGCCATTAAACAAATGAACTGTGGCAGGGCACCTGGTAAGGATGGCATCCCAGCGGAGGTGTACAAGGCTCTCAGTGAACAGACTCTAGAGGCATTCCACGATGTGCTAACCAGCATCTGGACGGAAGAGGAGATGCAAGACGACCTCCGCGACGCATCAATTGTAACCATCTATAAGAATAAAGGCACACGTGCGGACTGCAATAACTATAGAGGCATCTCCCTACTCTCCATAGCTGGCAAAATACTTGCTCGCCTCATTCTCAACAGACTTATCGCATCAGTGTCAGAAGATAACCTACCTGAGTCTCAATGTGGTTTTCGCCCAGACCGTAGCACTGCTGACATGATCTTCGCAGTAAGACAAGTCCAAGAGAAATGCCTTGAGCAGAACATGAATCTGTATGCCGTCTTCGTGGACCTGACGAAGGCATTCGACACAGTCAACAGAGACGCACTGTGGGTAATACTCAAGAAGCTTGGTTGTCCTCAGAAGTTTACCAACCTCATCCGGCTTTTCCATGATGACATGACTGGAGAGATTCTCTCAGACAGTGAACCCTCTGAGAAATTCCCCATATCTAATGGTGTCAAACAGGGCTGTGTACTCGCTCCGGTGCTCTTCAACCTCTTCTTCACGCAGGTACTGCTCCACGCCATCCATGACCTTGACCTTGGTATCTACATTAGATATCGCCTGGATGGATCAGTGTTTGATCTCAGACGCCTAGCTGCTAAAACCAAGACGCTTGAAAGACTCATCACTGAAGCACTCTTTGCAGATGACTGTGCCCTCATGGCCCATGAAGAGATTCACCTACAGACAATTGTGGACAAGTTCTCTGAAGCCTCCAATCTGTTCGGACTCACAATTAGCCTAGGAAAGACAGAAGTCCTCTTCCAGCCTGCCCCAAACACTGTCCCTTCACAACCCTGCATCACCATCGGCGACACGCAGCTGAAGAATGTGGACAGCTTTAAATACCTAGGCAGCACAATATCCAATGATGGCTCCCTGGACAAAGAGATCACTGCGAGGATCCAAAAGGCCAGCCAAGCACTCGGACGACTTCAAACCAAGGTCTTGCAGCACAAGGATATACACTTGTCAACAAAATTGAAGGTGTACAATGCAGTTGTCCTGACGTCTCTCTTGTATGGCTGTGAAACGTGGACTGTATACCGAAGGCACATCAGTCAGTTGGAACAATTCCACCAGCGCTCCCTGAGAGCCATCATGAGGATCAAGTGGCATGACCAAATCCCCAACCAGGAAGTCCTTGATAGAGCAAACACAACCAGCATCGAAGCCAAACTGATCCAGGCCCAGCTTCGTTGGACCGGCCATGTCATCCGCATGGATCAAAACAGAATCCCAAAGCAACTGTTCTTTGGCGAGCTAGTCCAAGGCAACCGAAACCAAGGCCACCCTCACAAGAGGTACAAAGACAACCTCAAGATGCACATCAAATGGGCAGACCTTCAACCGCATCAGCTCGAGCTCACTGCCTCAGACAGAAGTCACTGGCGAGTCCTGACCAGAAAAGCCAGTTCCACCTTCGAGGCTGACCGCCGCCAGCGTCTTGCTGCAGCCCGTGAGAGACGTCACAAAGATGCGTCTCAGCCACCCCCAAGTACCGGTGTCCCATGCCCCACCTGCAACCGCCTGTGTTCATCGGAATTTGGACTCCGGAGCCACATACGCGTCCATCATTGATGAGACTGCACAACATGTCTTCCTCGGCCCCCGAGAGACTACCAATTGAATTGATTGAGTCATATCGCTAGGATGTCTGCAGTGTGGCAGTTCATTGTGATGTCTAACACTGGGGCATCATGCCATAATTATGTAACATTATGTTCCACCCAGACACATTATCCTGATACCAGGCCGACCAGTCCTAACACTAACTTCATAATGCTGAGCACCAAGTGAGGCAGCGGTTAGTACCATTTTTTTGTAATTCTTGGTATGACTCAGCCGGGGTTCGGTTGAGATGGAAGCTACACCATTGCTAAGGGAGTCAACACAAAGAAAAATTTAGTAGAACATATCCTAAGAGACATTCTTGCCTATATGATCCAAATTGGCATAAGGGTTTTTGAGAAGATTAAAAACTGCAATTGAGGACAAAATGGATGGACACATGGCCATGTTATGAACTCACTTGGCCTTATCGCTAGGTAATAAAAACCACATACACATGAATATCATGTCAATACTGTCTGCCAAGTGTTAACACAGTCAAGGGAAAGATGATGGAGCAGCTGCAAACACACAAATTTAGGATGAATTAGATGGAGTCTAATGGTATATTCATCTACCATATCAGTTGTGAGAGCATAAAGGATATCAAATGTATTTTAATATTACTCCCTTTTTTTACAATCAGAGGCTTCATTCTTTTTCATTCTCACTGAAAAAATGGTGAGGCTTACCAATTGTTAAAATAACAGTTCCAGCAAAGAACATTGATTGGCCGAAGCTCCAGTTTGGTTCAGACAGTGTTACATTCCGCACAGCCGAAATTCCCCGATTTGTGGCCTGAACAATGGCTGCAATAAACTCCTCTAGTTCCTCATCTGCAAAAAATATATCAACAAAAAATTTCAGTCAGTCAAATAAGCAATTAATGTGTGTTCTCTTCTAAAATAAAATTATTTTAAATTTCATAATACAAGACCAGAAAGGCAAATTTACAAATATTCCTAATGTTAGGAGACATAATGGGGGTGCTGATGGCATCAAATTTAATTCCATTAGGGTCAGCATATCATAGACTTCATTGGCTGCAAATCCTTCATATCATTTTTTTTCATGGCTACTTGTCAAAAGAGATGGTGATAAAAAGCAGTTAGGACAGTTTTCCAAAGAATAGTCTACCAAAATACTGCTAGCATTTTGTATTGGTACAGACAGCAATCATTTTAGAATTCACCTTCTTGGAAAAGGATTGAATTAATTAAAGGGATACTTCATTTATGAAGTATGGCTAAACAATTTTGTTTTATAAACATATTTAATTCCCAAGAAGATCACATGTATGTAGAGCAAAAGGACTGGAGAAAAATTGTGCAGCTTACAATTTCCTCTACAAAATAAACATAAATAAATAATTAACAAGGATGCAGGCAAAAGTTCTGGAAAAAGTAAAGGCAGCTAAAGTACATGTACATACATATAACAAAATGACAGGGAAGATAGGAATGATAAGATCAGAGGGATAGTGTTTGGTGTGGTCTCTTATGTCAAATTTCAACAATAGTCATACTGGAAAAAGGAGTAATCATATGTCTGTGAATCTATTAAGTGTTAATAATACATTTCAGCATTTTCTTTTGTAGCTAAATGTTTCTTTTTCTGCTGTGAAAAGTTTGTTGCCAATAAAAGTGTATCAGAATCAGTATTAATATTCATGTGATAAAGCTCATTTCTTGCATTATTAAACTGACTTCAAAAAGAAAATTATGGTAGCCATCTTGAAAATCTTATCACTACACCCTCAAAATGTAAAGTCGTGTGTGTGTGTGTGTGTGTGTGTGTGTGTGTTGTTCTTCTTAATACAAATATAGAAAAACAGGCTATTTCCCTTGTTTGAATTTTGCATGCATCATTTTTTTATATTGCCTTGACACTGGTAGAGTATCTTTCTAAGTTTGATTATAAAGAAAAAGAATAACCAATAATGATGGAGACTAAAAGGTAACTAATTGATGAAGTATGTCTAATATATATTAATTGAACTTCAAGTTTCTTTGTCTATTCATCAGTATTTGTTTCCAAACTAAAAGATTTACTTCAACTGATCATTATTGCAAATGTACATACTTTTCGTGACTTGCCTGTTGTTTCCCAATTTCTTAAGGAAACAGAAAGTATTTAAATCAGTGTTCATTCATTTCAATTAAAAATCCACAGGAATAAGATTACATCCATTCATAAAACTGCAGTTATATCTTTACTTGCTTAAAAGCACAAAAGCTTACCTATTACCAAATAATAAATAGCTTGGAGAATACATTTTTGTTAATTTGTTTGGGAAAGTCGATATTGATGAACAATGTTTTGGTCGATTGTGGCAGAACGTTCCACAAGTCCAACAGTGTTGGTATCATATGATTAGTTTAATAAAGACAAATGATTGTTGATAATTTTTACTTTATAAGAACTGCAGAGATCTGGACTTTATGTGAGAGTGGATCATCCAGTTTCAAAATAAAATAATTCTCTGCTAGCATATTTTGGTCGTTCAGAAATTGTTCTGGCTGCTTCAAGCTGTAATATTTCAAGATTTCAGAATCTTAGTACAAGAAAGCCATATTTCAGATGTATATTCCAGAATTGTGTGAATGTAGGTTAAATAATTTTTATTCAGGTCATATTTTGGTAATACACGTTTAATCTTCCTCAGTTGTCCAATTCGCTATTGATATAGAATGAATTACAGATTCAATATGGCTGCTCTAAGAACCACTGGATGGTAAATAATTCCCCGAGGTCACTGTGATGTACCAAAATTAACCTTTCACCCAAAAATTCAAGGTCTGGTATGTATTTGAGCTCCCTGTTAGTGAAAAGGATGTTTTGGATGGAGTGAATTTAACAGGCCCAATCCAATAATGTTTGAAGATCATCATTTAATATGCTTTGAATGAAAAGTGGATTGGGCAATATGTATTGTAAAGAAGAATTGTCTGAAAATAATATAATCAGTGATGTTTAAGTTTCAGCTTGATCAATACTGTATACAAGAATAAGAAAGTGACCTGGCACTGATCACTGAGGTACTCCTGCTGTGAATTCTTCAAGGTTTCAGAATTAATTAGCTGTATATAAATATCCCTATAAAAATACATGAATATGCACTCATACATACATACATACATACATACATACATACACATACATATATGCATATAAAATATATACATATATCTCACATCAAACCACCCCCAACCCAAATAACCAAACAAACAAAAAAAAAAACCCCAAACAACAGCAACAAAAAGAAACAATGTCATTCTATTAGCTGTTAATCAACACAATCATTTTAATTTTTCTTTCAGTTTAATGGAGAAAGTGTCATTTTCGCTCTGATTATATGAATGACCGTCATTACATGGCATTACTGTACCTAGTGTCTTCAGATTCCACAGTCAACCCCCCAAAAATAGCAGTGAAGAGATTTTAAAGTCCCGAGTCTATGGACTTTTATTTTCAATTTTCAGATTGACGCAGCTATCAGGTATACAGTGCTTTTGGAGCAATCTACATGTGCATCTTAACAAGTCTCAGTCAAATTCTGGCAAGGACTGCATGAATCAGTAAGTTCCAGAAAGTGAACACTGTGTATTTATGATAGCCATGAAATTACAGAAAAGAATACTCAACCCTTATTTTAACTCATATTCTTCATGGGAAGTAGAAGGGCTATTCCTACACAACTTCTAAAAATATATGTTGTTAATTCTGATATTACAAGTAACTGTCAACTTAATTCTTAGACTTGTTCAAAAGAAAATAAAAAATAGGATCTTCACTAAAATGTTGAGAGCAAAGCCTTATTCTACCCAATTCTTAGTGTAAATATGGATATTCTAGTACATGGAGCCACATTACACTGACTTATGGTTGAAGTACCAATGCATCCTTTTGAAGATGTTGGTGAACCAGTCTACATCTTGTAACGTGTGTAGAGCTGATTGTTATTCATATACAGATCTAAGCAACTATCATTTCGAAACGATCTATTCATAAACCAAATAAGTTTCTAACATGGCTTGTCTTTTTATATGTCTTGATTTTACTGGAAGTAACCTCGGAGACAGAGGTTAGCCATATAATATCTACATCTTTTGTTCACGTAGGTTTACTGCGATCCTCTGCTTTTGTACAGATTTTGACGAGGAAACAGGTAGGATACCAACAAATTATGTACTGACAAATAAATATGGTTGCCTTGGATCATATACTTTAATTTTCCTGTTTGCCACTGGTTTGAGTCACATAATAAAGTCACTGAATGTTACTGGGGTTCAGCGAAGACAATTTTCTGACATTTCTGAAGACCTTAAAAAAAAGTCTCCTGATAAGATTGTCCATCATTTCTTTGCCCATTACAACTGTCGATTACTCCACTTTGCTCCTCCTACTCGTTCTCTACAACAAACCCCACGATTACTCCAGCTTACCCATTTTGACCGATTTCACGTGCCACAATCTGAGACTGGAGAGAGGGAAGCAGCTACTGTGAAGGGAGAAACTGAGGATGATCGAACCAGAGTGGCAATTACTTCTATTGTCAAGGGCATTAGTTCGTCAGTTTTATTAATATACTGATAAATATTCTGAAGCTAGGAAAGGTTTGTGGAGGCTGGGCCTTCCATTTGCGGATGGATCATCCAAAACATGCTCGGGTTGAAATAGCTAAATAGCTATTCGCCAAACAAGAAAGATTGACATGATACATTTGGATAAAACTGCCACATGTAATGAAACATCGATTTAATTTTCTGAACTCAGATCAAGAGAAAAAAAATAAATAATCAAGGTTGGATCGGAGAAAGCGCGCAGAGAGTAGTAGGACCATTAACTGCATTTTACATGTATTATTTGTCGATAAAAAAGGCCCAGTTGTCCAAGCACGTGCCTGACGCTGCAACTGTTAAAGGAACGCTACCGAAGCATGCTCGTCCGCACACCTGTACGTGAGGTATCTGTCTATTCCATGGCACAGCATCCAAACTTTGCCACATTCTCCATAAAGCCCTAATTTATCTCCAAGTAAAGGGTCGCCCCCACCCCCCGTGACAATTTTGAAAACCATTTCTTATACAAAACTAACACCCTGTTCACCCTTATAACTGAATTCATTCATAAATTTGCTTTCAAAAGCTCTTACATTTTCATCTCCTAATAAGAACATGCATTTATCCTTATAGATTGCATAATGAAACAAGTTCACAACTTTTATATTAGAAGAGTTCCACTATTCTAAATTATTTTACAAGCTAATTTAAAGTTACCAATGTCTGTCACTGCCAAACTGCCTTTAGAAAGAGGCTGGTTATATCCTCTCATTTAACTTATCCACGTTTGACTTTCATATAAAGTTGAAAAATATTTCACTTAATTCCCGGATAAAAATTGATTACACAGCTACACAAAAGCAAATATCGATTGCGTACAGTATGATGGTAATGATATTACTGTTTTACAAGGAAGTAAAACTGGCCTACCCTGATTAGGCTTGTATTATGTAGCCTAGGGCTATTTGAAGCTTGGCATTTCTATGATGTTACTGATATAATTTCTTTTCTAGCCATTGTAAAACAAAAGTTGTCTGACAACTTTATAAAAGAAAAAAAAAAAAAAAAAACATAAAAAAGAGAATGCTAGATTGACGAATTCATCGAAAGCTGTTTTCTACAGAACTTGATAATTTTCCTACCATCCAAACTTAAAAGACACTAGGGTAAGAAACTATAAAACTGCATTAAGTAAATTAAAAGCATCATCACACTGATTGGAAATAGAAAACTGGAACACAGAACAGACCCGCCCCTATCTCACAAAAAAACAAACTAGAATATTGAAACACACTCGCCCCTCTCTGACAAAACAGAAAATTTACAATCTGCTCTATTTTAGAAGATGACTGTCATTGTCTCCTGGAATGTCCATTGTATCTGCAATTTACAAAGAATCATATATCTATTTTATATTTAAGGGTGAAATACAGAAAATTATTGGTGAAATATTTGTCGAATTTGGTGAAAAATATATCTTTATATTTTCACGTAAAAATACAAGATTTCCCATCATACTGAGTGACGCTTGATTGCATGTGCCAACAGCAATGATATATGCAGCTATTACGACTCTATGGTCTTAAAATAAGTAATAGAAAAGAATGAGAAACAACAAGCTTTGTAAAATTCAACAATTTATTTCCCATGAACAAAATGTGAAAATGTAAAAGATCCCAAATAATCCAAAATTTCTAACACAAGCCCTAATAAATAAGTGCTGAATAAACTTTAGCGGTATTTCAAATAAAATCCAACGCTGAAGATGCTGACATGCCAGTAGTCTCGAATGTACCAATAGCCTGAACTGTAATGATGTGCCAACAGCCTTTTGATGAATCCCAATATTACAATCCAAGAAGCCTTTAGTCTGAATTCATAATAATTACAAGTTAATGGCTTTGTTCAAGAATATTATTGAACACTTTCTAATTCAAGAGGCTATATAATTTAAATAAATAAATTCCAGCTTAAACGAATACTGAATACAACAATGATTTTGCTTCAAGATCTTACAGCGCGAAAAAATAATTTTCCTCAGTAAAAAAGATTATAAAGCCCTCTAATGGACGTAGGTCACAAGTAGCATTTAAGAAAAAGCTATTACTTAAAGGAAACTTCCATTCTAGAAGATTCTGTTTCTAAAATTATAATAAAGAACGTGGTAGATACAATGCCCTTAACTCAGACCAAAATAAATGTTTACTTCTATTGATAATGATCCTAATATTAAACTCAAACTTAGAAAATATTAGCTATGTATTAGTTGTTTACAGAATTTTTTTAAAAAAATCTGATTTTGGTCAGGTAGATAATGCACTTGATTTTGGACAATGTCAGCTACAAAATGCAACTTTACATAATCCACAGCATATAATGAATAAAAGCGATAATAAATAATGCAAATTAAATATGCATAACACAGCAAGAAAATCAAGCAGATAAATTATTATTTACTGAAGATATTCGACTCCTTGCCGTTTGCTTCATTTAGACTTTATGTCCCTTTTACCTAAGCTTGACAATGTGGAAGACACAATGTGTTGCATCGCCAATCGGACAAAATGTCAAAAATAATATTAATTCAAACAGATAAGACTCACCCCAAATCATGTCTCTCAGATCTCCGATATTTTATTATCAGCCAATAAATGTGACTGAAATGGAGGTGAACTTGCGAATCGGAGTATGGATGGTTAGCGGAGGTGTGAGCTTAATCTTCCAAGCTTTTATTCTGAAGCAAGTTTAGTATATAATTTTAAAAATAACTGAAAAATTTCTTTCCCCACGTTAATACCGGATTTATTTCATCTTGTTGTACAGAAAGGAAAACTTTTAACTCATGGGACTCGTAAAAGCTCTAGTTTTTGTTCCTCACGATACTGATATTATGCATATTTATATGGTGTGCTTAACTTTTGTAGATGATTGTATATTGTACTTTAAGATACTTTTCGTTTGTAAACAACACGTTTACTAAAATTTTAGCTAAATGCCCAATCTTAATGACGAACTTTGAATGTTCTGGAAGCGAACTTGCTGACAATTAGATGGGAATTTTATACAATAGATGACCCACATCTAGGGAATTCTTAGGTATTCTGTTACGTCATAGGTCTGGTGACAGCTTGTATATAAATAAAGGTTTTGCAAAACAAAGTCTTCATTCCTGTTTCTACGATCAGAGTTTGTTGTTGTGGGACACAGAAAAAGTTATTATTATGAAAGTATTTTGTGTCATAACTAAAAACAGTTATGAAGAGAAAGCCATTGCATATAATAGTCATATAGTTTCAAAACAACAACAAAAACAATTCCTTCACAATATTAATAGTGACGTTCCAATATTACAGACACAGACTGAAATCCAGATTATCACAGCGCTCTATAAAGCAATCTTACCATCCTACGAAAAAAGTTTGCGGAATACCTCTGATTGTTTTAACAGTCTCTTTATGTGACAGTTACGATGTGGTAGCCTCGAGGCTATGAAGTGATCACAAACCTTCCAGTGCTATCGGAACATCGCTCGGCCTTATCGTGAATGTAGTTGTAGGAACACATGTTTGGTGATTCGCCTCTGGCGGAATGCACCACGTATATTACAACAGCAGGAGCCGAAAATGTTCCAAGTGTGACTTTGTCTCATTTCGCCGCCACTGAATAAAAGTAGTTCAGAATATAGTTTTCAATGGCGACGAATTACATCCGATGTTTTCTTCTCGACTTGACGGAAAAGGATGACAATGATCCGAATGCTTGCAATGGAGACAATAAATATATTTTGCAAAACAAAAAGACAAGTTAAAATATACTACCCAAGTAGAGTAATTTTTTTCAGGAAGTCAGGCTAATGATAAACTTATTAAGCCTACATAAAGTTAATTACACTAGCATGTTTACGCTAACGTACTTTGTCAGCTATGACGAATAACACGAGATTACAGCAGTAATTCATTTTCTAAACGTGACTCGCTTTGCCATATTTAGCTATTCTACGATACGTTCTTCAATTCATGCCATACTTACTACTACCTGTTTGCATTTCCAAATAAGGATGTAATGTCTTGATATGGTACACCAAAAAACGAGGATGAAAATGGAAGTTGTTACTAGAAGAAATATGGCAGACAATCGACAAGAATATATCGGACGAAGGCGGCAAACGCTATTTTGCACGTATTTCAACAATGAAATTCAGCAATTCTGGTATTAAATTTGAATCTATTCAATTTCTTTCAGTATATTTATAGAACGCCTCCTTACTTTTTTGACAATATGCTGAAAAAACGCTGGGTGTGAATCACACCCGGCTGCTCCACTGCTTATAGACTCGTGTTGGTACCCGATCCACCAAGTAGGGGTACTAATATTAGTACTATGTAGCAGCCAACGAAGTGTTCGAAGAAATCAGAGCAGCTCAGGCAAGAAAGCAAAATAAGATATTTATTACTGCAGCATTTTATGTGCGCAACATACTTTTCGGAAGACACTGCTTTCTTGCAAAACATGTGGGCAAAAATATGCTTCAAATCTGATGCAGTCATCTTCAAAAACGCAATCGATTCAACGTATGTTGGTGCCTCATATTTGGCAATAAGCACTGTTTTCTTTTGCTTTATGAGGTTAAACGCCATTCTCCAGTACATGATAGTCTATTATACATGGCGGCCAGTATGTTTTGCGCAGAAAGGACCAGAGAACTACGGGAAGCTACTGGCAAAGATTTCTCATATAGGATGGCATACCATAATCTCACGGTACTACACAAGAAACGTTTGCAAATAAAAAGAAAATAACCTGCCAATGAAAATTTGCTTTGCTTGTTTATTTATTATTTATCTCCAGTCCTGTGTTCATCAAATATTGTTAATGATGCAAATTTTTTAATAAACAACGTTCAGTGGAACACATTCTGCCTGCCGCGATATAAAACGACGAGATTCTCGTTTTCTCGCGACAAATTATATAATTGGTGTATCGGGGCCCAGACAGGGCATTGAATGAACACATCAGAAATAATACACCGCATCGTCGTGCGTAATAAAGATATAAAAAACAACAAAGAACAAAAGTGAGGCTTAAAATATTAAATATTTACAACCGTCAAGAGTTAATACAATTAACTATCACGTTAATCTCTTAAAGCCAATGCCGAAGAATCGGAAGTGATCCAATGGCCGTGCCATATGATGATGAGATCGATAATGGGTTGCCAAATAAGGTTTTTAAACGTTTCCTCCTGAGCCATTTTATTTATTTATTTTCAGTTCTTCATTCTACCAAATGTGGTAAGAGCAAAATTATAAAACGTAATACATATCAATGAATCCTTTTTATCTATGTAACTACGTTAAAAAGCGAGGTCAGCAAACTGTATCGATGCTTAGAAATTCCATTAGCCATGTTTGTTATTCCGACTTGATCTAAAGAAGTGGCTTACCTGTGATACACGCATTAATGTCCAAAAACTCCTTCCTCGTTTTAATAAGCTTTCTCCTTAAATCGGCTTCTATCGGAGCCTCAATTGCAGAAAAAACTATAGCCCCAAAACAAAGATAGACTAAGTAAACGGCCAAAATAACAAGCAGTCTCGCTACACCAGAATGTCGAACGCCTTCCAGGTTAAACTTCATGGTGTAAATTTAGGAAACAATTGTCTGCTTCTTTTGAAAGATAAGATTTTCTGCAGCAGATGGTGGACCGTCGTCCGTCACAAACAGGCTGTATTGATTAAAGTGTCCATTAACATTCAACAATACAATTCCAAAACAAATGACACTGCTAAGAATGTGGGAGAGAAAACCTGCGGCTGGAATCGATTGCCACGAGGGCGAATCAAACCTTACTATGCAGTGCTTGCAATAAATGATGAATTTATAATGCACTGCTCTAAATACGTAAGTTGTTACGTTCTTCATTGTACAGACTGTATGGTAAATATTATTAGTGGATAGGTATGGACAGTTCTATGACGACTCTGATACAGACTGTGTGTGCTAAATACTATTAGTGGATAGGTATGGACAGTGCTTGGACGACTCTTACACACACTGTGTATGCTAAATACTATCAGTAAATAGCTATCGACGGTTCTATGATGACAACTGTACAGACTGGTACATACTATTAGTGGATAGGTATGGACAGTTCTATGACGACTCTTGTACAGACTGTTTGTAAGTACTATTAGTCGATATGTATGGATGGTTCAGTGATGACTTGTACAGACTGTGGTAAATACTATTCGTAGATGTGTGTGTGTGTGTGTGTGTGTGTGTGTGTGTGTGTGTGTGTGTGTGTGAGTACGAGTGCGATTTGGATTTTTGACGTAGTTTTAACAATTTTTCAGTCATATCGCTATGATGTCTGCTGTGTTGCAGTTTATAGTGATGTCCAACACTGGGGCATAATGCCGTAGACATATAGCATCATGTCCCACCCAGCCACATTATCCTGAAACCAGGCCGACCAGTCCTAACACAAACTCTTAATGCTGAGTGTCTAGCGAGGCAGATGCTAGTATTTATAAGTCTTTGGTATGACTCGGCCGGGATTCGAACTCGCGACCTCCCGCATCCGAGACGGACGCTGTAGCTACTAGGCCACCGGAACGGGAACGGTCACTATTAGTAGATAGGCATGGACGGTTCTGTGATGACTCATACAGACTGTGTTTGGTAAATACTATTCGTGGATAGGCATGGACAGTTCTATGATGACTCGTGCACAGACTGTTTGGTAAATACTAATCACAGATAGGTATGGACGGTTCTATGATGACTTGTACAGACTGTGTTTGGTAAATACTATTAGTGGATAGGTAATCACAGTTCTATGATGATTCTAATACATGCTGTGTGCGGTAAATTATTATTACCAGATAGGTATGGACAGTTCTGTACTATGATGGTCCTTACATAGACTGCCTGTGGTAAATACCACAAGCTGATAAAAACCAGACCTCCACTGTCCTATATGAAGATCTGATGACGACAGCTTAAGGGTTATATTCTGGTGACCTATGAATTAAGCCAATGGAATTGCAGCTATCAAAAATCTGAAAGTGAAAAAAAATCGTCCAGTGCACATTCATGCTCTTCGTCCACCGTGCTCAGTCTCCAAACGCGAAGATATAAGACTTCCTCTGATTGGTTGATAACATCAGCAATTATGGAAATAACACAGGTTACCCGAACATGACTTACAAGCGGTCGCTGTCAGATCTTCATATCTCATTCTAATCAGATTGGTAAATACTAATAATGGGTAGGTATGGACAGTTCTGGAAGAGTCAACGGCTTAAAACAGATTTAAACATCCTCATGCCCCAATAAGAAAATATATATAGAACAATGATAAATCTCTGAAAATATTGAACCTATTAAAACCCATGGTACAGGTACACAAGAAATTTAAATAAAGCACTGTCATTTTATTTACAATCAACTCCCATGATCAAAACGACTTCATTTCAAACACACTCAAGTGCGTTCAACATTTATGTTTTTCTTTGTTTCATTCAGTCTGGACGTGAACATAAACCAGCAGAATCAGGACCCTGGCTTGTTACACTTTCATGTTGTATAGAAATATATTACTTGGTGTAATGTTAGTGATCAATACTAATGCTGCCCACCATGATACAGCTAACACCCCACCCCCTTCAGACACATACACGTCAAGATTGCTGTACAGGCAAAATAAAATCTAGACTAGCATCAATAATAATAATAATAATAATAATAATAAAACCTTCCTATGTTTCTTATTTTTATAAGTAGATAATAACGGGGCAAATAATGGGGAAGTTAAACATTGTTTACAAGGAATTTAAATTCCATTTTGTTTGAAACCCATTTCTTTTAAATCCCACCCCAGCCTTGTTTTGATGAGTAACTACAAGTACTGGAAAGCCAAAATGGATTGTTAGTTAGTAGGTGCAGGGATATATAGAATCTATGTTGGGGTTTGGACCGAGACAAGGAAATCCCAGTCAAGGGGTTACATTATTTGTATCCCCACGAGGCTTACCGAGTGGGGAGAAATATAATGTAACCCCGCGACTGGGATTTCCTTGTCTCGGTCCAAACCCCAACGTAGATTATTTTTCTCACCCAATATTATCCTTTAAAGTAAGAAAGAACTTCTCCCTTGTGCAATATAGTTCACGCGCCAATGTTTACATGCGGTGCATTAATATAAATATGTTAATGAGGACTGTGGCGTGACGTGTCATCCGAAGTACACAGTTTTTATGCGTGAGTCAAAACAAAATAACAACATTAAACGTTGCATAGTTTTTAAGTATTATCACATTTAATATATGGATGTTATATGAAATTAACAATAAATAGTTAATATTTATTACAAGAAAATGTTTCATTTTCATTAGTTCCAATTTAGAAAATTATATTGTACATAGTGAAACTGTACTGAGCCCACAGCTCTGTTGTAGTGTAAATACATGTAGCATGAGTGTCCGAGCTTGGGTTATTCACGGGTAATTAGAGATCCGTGTCACTATCATATATAACTCTCCATTTCTTTAGAGGAGGTGAAACTGTTTGTGACATACTTGTGTTGTAATTAATATTGATTGTAAAAGTACCTCCGTGTATAAAAGACCCTCCAAATACGGACCCCAGCCGATAACCATGTGCTAAATTTTCAAGTTCACTGATTCTTTGAAAATTTATTTTTCTGTCTTGGAAATATGGCAAGTGTTACAGTGAAATTTGCTTATGGATTAATGTGTTGACGGATAAATGATTCCTTCTGGCTGATAAGTGCATTATTTATCACTAAATATTTTAGGTATATTTTTGATTCAACTGGGGCGCAATGGAGCTGCTCAACAAAAATAGAATAAAGCATGTTTGACATAACACATTTCTGGCTGTTACTAAGTTTTCTGTAGTTGTTAATAGAGTTTGAAGACTATGAAGTGTATAGGTCTATAGGCTATGTGCATAGATCAGTGTTTTCTGTCATAGTTCATTTCACACAGCATTGAGAATTTTATCATATCTGTAGCACAGTCAATTTTCAAGTCAGAGTCATTAAATGTAGCTAACAGTATATAATTTGTTTCACACGAAGTATTTAAAACTAGTTAGGTAGCTTTAGCTACATTTAATGACGCTGACCTGAAAATGTAGAGTCTGGCTTGCAGATAGGATAAAACTGACAATGCTGTGTGGAACGAACTATCGTAATACCAAAAGGCTCAACATCGTTTGCGTGTACGTGTCTGTCTCTCTCGAAATGTTTTGTATGGTGTTTTCTCAAAAATGGAGAGTCCTTAAGTTACTATGTTGTTTTGTTATATATTTGTTTGTTGTTGTTGTTTGATTTTAGAACAACTACGTCAGGCATAGCAGAAGACAACAAAGGTTTATTTTTTTAAAAGTAGTCCTTAGCGCGTGGACACCTTGACTGAGATGACTGGTATGAGATGACTGGACTGAGACAAGAAAAGTAAGGTTAGCAAAACAGCTAGATTCCTCTGTCGCATGGGTGAGAAATAGGATAATATGGCTGTGGTCATTGTGCATTGGTCAGTCCAGCTACGTCGTCGTAGCCTCAACGTGATTGAGGCTACGATCTGATCCTATACTTGTCAAAGACTAAAATATGACTGTACTTAAAATCTACTACCTAAGCAGAGTTGTGTTTTCCAGGTAGTTTGGCTGATGATAAAGTTCTTAAACCTATCTCAGATAAATTATACTGGAATGTTTATGCTAACTGTACCTTGTCCAGCATGACAGAAAACACGAGATTCTTCTGGTAATTCGTATTCCAAATAATGCCATATGTGGATATTCTATGATACACTATATTTACGACGATCTGTTTTATGTTTCTAAATAAGGCAACAATGTCCTTGTCCTTAAAATGAGGATGAAATGGAAGTAGCTATCAGATGAACTAATAAGGCGGACGATTCAACAGAAAATATCAGATAAAGAAGGTAAACGATATTTTAAACGTATTTCTACAATGATATGCTGCAATTCTGGTAACAAATACGAGGAATATTTATTTCAGTATATGCGAGGACCATGTTTAAAATCTTTGATAGTAGGCTGAAAAAGCGCCAAGTGTGAATCGTTCCCTGCTGTTCGGTAATACACACAGACTCGTGTTAGTACCCAGTCCACAAAGTAGGGGAATTATAATTAGTACTATGCTCAGCCAAAGTGCATGTTAAACCACGGACATTTGTAACATATGATTTCCCGTTATAGGCCAGAGTGCCCCACATATAATAAACCCCACGTACAGCCTAACAATTCTCATTAGAAGCTTGAGGGCCCCAATGTATGTTTGATCTACGGCGTAATGTTAATCCTATCAATGGGCACATTTCCATTTCAGGCCAACCGCCTCTAACATTGACGGGGTCTCGACGGCATAAATGTCAACGAGACACACATAATGTGAAACATAACCTCTTAATTTCAGATCGGGCCCTTCCTGTATTCCAGGTGACGTGCCTGTCGGGCTGGTCGAAAAAAAAAAAAAAAAGGTCTAATTTGCTCGAGAAAACTTAAATCAAGCTGATGAAAAATGGAAATTTATTTTTAAAGATGTTGACAAACCTGTCATAATACGGCGTGTCATTCTAAAAACCCGATTTTTTCCTCCCAAACCCCGACACGGTTGTATTTCGAAAAATACAATTTTCCGTAATCTTTGAAAATAGAGACAAAAGAAAAACACAAAGTATATGCCAGTCACAGGAATATGTATAAATGGCAAACTGTCATGAATGGAGCTGATGTAAAACTATCCTTTGGGCAGTTTAATAGGTCTGGTATATGCCGCCATTTTAGATATTATTTAATCTGGGGACAGTAACTAGTTATATGTGTTTGAAGACTGTACTGGGTGAGCCCATTGTTCTAATTTGCATAGGTATAGATCACTTCGTGGAACAACCCAATACAGGTAAATCCAAGAGAGGCGTGTAAGAGAACGAAAGGTATTAACACCGCTCCGGTGGCCTAGTGGTTAGAGCATCCGCCTCGGATGCGGGAGGTCGCTGGTTCGAACCCCGGCCGAGTCATACTAAAGACTTATAAAAATGGTACTGACAGCTGCCTCGCTTCGCGTTCAGCATTAAGCGGTTCGTGTTAGGACCGGTCGGCCTGGTGTCATGATTATGTGACTGGGTGGGACATTATGCCACATGTCTGCGGCATGATGCCCCAGTGCTGGACATCATTATAAACTGCCACACAGCAGACGTCGTAGTGACATGACTGAAAAAATGTTAAAGCTACGTTAAAAATCCAAATCACAAACACTCACACAACTGTTATTACACATCACTGACTTGAATAAGAATGCTTAAGCCATCGATATTAAAGATTACTGACAAGTTTGTGAACATCGCCAATGTTTCTTTGAAGTCGGATTTTACTCCATATATAAAACGCAAAACAGTACTATTTCAGTTGTAGGAATAGTATTCAAGTGTGATCCATTTCTGAAGGCGATTTAGGAAGCAATTAGCTCTTAGCAAAAGCAAGCTATGCCCAGCAAAATTAAATTTCAGAACTCCTGGTTGTCAGTTTTACTTTGTGAAGCACGCCAGCAACAAAAGAGGAGGTAAATTCCTTGCAGACAATGCGAACTAGAATTCGACACATGTCATTTCTGTGTGTACAATGTCTGTCAAAACAGCAGCACCACCTGTACGTAACATATTCGACATGCTGAATTGAACATTCAGATTATTTCTCTTATTCGTTATCTGAATCTTATTAAAATAATAACTATTAACTGACCTATGCTTTTCAGGATGATTTTAGCCACGAAATAGATTGATTGAAGAAAATAAAAGCACATGCTCGTGTTTGAACAGTTGATTTGTTTTGTCAAAGAGTTACCATCCATACTGGAGACATTTATTACTGCTGTATTGCATGTAAAGCCCCCATTAAACTATAAACTACTAGGCCTCCCCTTTCCCCAATGAAATGGTCAGTCCCAAAACGTGATGCATATTCATTTTTCTATAAAGACAAGATTATACCATAATCAGGCTGCATCAGATACATTCTTGACAAAATGCTAATGTTATGGCCGTCCAGAACAAATAGGTTCTGACCAGGATTCGATCAGAGAATCCAAATGACAAGTTTGAACACCAATACAACCCAGTCTGTAGTGAGTGGAGTCATAACACTAATCACACTTATCTTCATCCCCCCTACTCAACCCTACTGAATTTGTATTCAAAGTGTAGCAACTGCAACGTTGTGTGACAAATAATCTACCTCCGGGACACTATAACAATATTTCTGTGGCTTACTGAATTACTGTCGGAACTTAATAAGCCAGCGGTCGCCTTGTCTGCCATAGAAATCAATAGGAGATACGTGCACGCACCAAATAAGCTGTAATTGGCGATTCCAGACAATTATCCTGAAAGTTGCGGAGCGGAGACAGATTCTATTCCTTCGCTATATTCTCAATCAACACAAGGTGGGGCAGCGGCGCGCCGAACAATAATTGAGACTTGGAAAGCGATTTTTCTGCTACATCAATAGGTCGTTTTCTATGTGCCTTCACTGTTCTTGAAATAAATCTGTACATGAAAACACACATCGCTTTATATAATGAGAAAAATGGGAGATGATCAGCATGGTGAACGACTTATGAGAGAGAGAGAGAGAGAGAGAGAGAGAGAGAGAGAGAGAAAGAAAAAAAAAAAAAACCCACCCAAAATTTATTATTGAATGCATCGTGTGGACTCAAAATTGTGGAAAAGGCTGTTTGAAAATTTTGGAACATGAAAATACATGAGCATGCAAAAGCTATCCGAAAATCTTGAACATGAAAATACACTAGCATACAAAGGCCGAGTGAAAACTTTGGAAAATGAAAATACACTATCATACAGAGGCTGTTTGAAAACTTTTGGAACATGAAAATACACTGGTATACAAAAGCAATTTGAAAATCTTGCATAATGTCAGAAATATGATTAGCCATATTGAGGGTCAGTCTTCCTCGTTTTCATGTAATTATCGGCATAGCGAACGACTTATTATAGCGAGAAGAGAAAACAAAATTTATCGATTGAATGCATCGCGTGTACTTAAAAGCGCGGACTTCTGCGGAAGAAAGAATGTACATACTAGTACGAACATATTCAATTTATCGATGTTCCCTTCGAATGACGTAAACACAGTTTTGTACAGACTGATTCATATGGTTAATGTATAGTCATCACCAATTCTACGACATTTTAAAACCCCACCATTGCTTTAACTTATATTTCTTTCATACGACAAACATTCAAGCCCATATGATCATACGTTAATAATTTCTTCATGGAAAAAACATACATCCAGAAAGTTTTGTTTCGCAATACCAGCATATCGTGTGTGTTTCGCAAACTTGTGCTCTCAAGATCTGATCATAATGCCGTATTGGACAGAAATTTAATAAACAGATCTCAGAAATATAAGCGTAGGGCTTTTTTGAAAGAATAGTCCACATGTAACCGTTACTTGATAGTTATAACTGATTTTCGGGGTATGTTTTTCTTTAGCAGTTACAAATGAAGAGCAAACTCTATACAGACACAAAGTAGAGGTCTGGTGAACTATCTGCCCACGTAAATATTACCACGCTCTTCCCGTACCCTACTCCTACCCCAGGATGGATTTGAATCTATATTTAAAACAGCACATAACTCTAAAACTGTGCGAGTACATTGATCTGTCAATATTCAGATACATATATTCTGACGATGAACATAATCTGTAGTAAGCTACACAGTAATCCGGTAACAAGAGAGCCAAGTAGGTCTTACATAGCTCACATGGATAGTTAGTTCACATGTCAGTTTGTGAATGCAAATTCACGAATGTATTCAAATTATAGCTGAGAAAGAAAAAGCTTTTATATATATATATATATATATATATATATATATATATATATATATATATATATATAT
>JAECUM010063990.1:0-11350 GCA_016617855.1 Megalonaias nervosa | reverse complement strand
ATGATTCAAACAAAGAATCAGTGTAATTGGCTTATGATCGGTTATACGACTCCTTGTAATAAAAGTTGCGTAAACGAATTCTGCGGTTATCACATGCAGTGCGTTAGGCGTGGGAGTCTAGGATCAAAACCATGTTTACGATGTGGTGTTGGAGTCAGAGGAAAAACTCAGTTGTGTGTACAATGTGGTGGTAAAAAATATAGAGAATTAAAACAATATTATGATAAAAAAAAAATAATTCCGATGGCATCGAATCTCCTACAAAAACCGCGGAAGACTATCTCGCCAGATTTTCAAAATAATCATTTAGACAAATAATAGTATTATATAAATGGAGCAAAATGAGTTTGTGAAGCATCCCATCATCAAGAATTATGAAGCATCTCGAGATGGTGTAATCAGGAACTGTCGATTAAAGAAACCAGTTGGTTTTGTCATTAATACTGGTTATCTCATGTTCCGTACCGTGAATAAAAATTATTTATCACGTAGATTTGTGTTCGAATGTTTTCATGGAGTCATCGAAAACGGCCTTGTGATCCATCATATTGATGGGAATCAAAAAAATAATTTATGTAACCTACAAGCTATTACGCAAAGCCAGAATTATGCACGTGGAAATACTGCGAAATATAATAAATCTCCAAAAGTTGTTAAATCTGTAAATCCAAAGACAGGCCAGAAAATATTATTTCATTCGATAAATGCAGCTGGTAAATATTTTGATATTCACCCGCGTTCGGTACAATATGTCGCGGATAATATAACCAAGTCTGCATTTTCAAATAAATATGATCAGCTAATCACGTTTAAATATCATAAACATGAAGCGAGATAACTCTGTCCTCGCTGATAGAGTAATTAAGCAGTTGTCCCGCTTGATTACATGACCGTCTCGATTTCTTTTTGTCATCGTATTTCTTATCTGCTTGATATATCTCTCCTTCCTGTATGTTACTTCGTCCATCATAAATTCATAAAAATAATAAATTTATCGTTCATAAATTTGATGTGTAATTGTGTGTGGATCTCAACTGTGTGAATCAATATACAGCAGCAAGTTATTTTTAGACAGCAGTAATACAATACCATCTGACATATTCATGAAGTTGATTTATCGATCGATATTAGTATCCTTGGCTAGCAGTACACTTTAACTCGGCAGGAATGTGTGTAATATATTGTAGATATCACATTTTACTTTTATAAAATGTTTCAGAAACTGAAATAAATCTACACTACAGTTTACAATAATTGTGATTTTATTCAGTATACTGGTCGTACGTAAGTTGCCTGCTTATATTCAGCATTAGGTAACATAAACAAATCCAGGTAAGTTATTTTTAGATCTTCCTGAGCAGGTATACAAACCTACGGACAAACATCTTGTTTGTAGAATCATGGAATGCAGATATTTTATACAGTATATTTGGAAATTGAAATAAATCCACGCTACAGTTTACAATAATTGTGATTTTATCCAGTATACTGGTCGCTTATCTAGTATAGGTAACTTCATAATAATTTTTTAAACATATATCTGTAAGGAGATCCGGTGGTCCAGTACTTGGGCGTTGGATTCTCATACTCGAGGACTTGAGTTCGATTCTCGTGACTGACACATTGTCGGCGGGGGCGGTATTATGCCAATTTTTCTTAATAGTTGGGGGTCCGCAACCCAGCTCGAACTTTAACAGAGAAAAATACACTCTCGCACCATATCACCACGTGGTGGGTGTACTTTTGCACTCCCCGGGGTTGATTATGGGGGAGAATGTGCAAAACAATCTGTTGAACGTAGAGAAGGCCCCCGTTTGTGTGTGCTGTTCTTACAGATTAAGTACTATAATTAAGTTTATATGTATCTGTGCTGTCTTTATAATTAAGATATATGTTTTGCAGTCTATAGAGATAAGATTATATTTACTACATGTTGTGCAGTCTATAGAGCTACGATTATATATGTAACCTCTGAACTTACTAGAATGTCGTTTCGCAATCTAGGAGTTCACATGGGGTTTGTGCAGTCGGTATATATCTACATAATTAAGATATATGTTGTGCAGCAGTCCTTATAGAGATAAGTACTATAATTAAGTTTATGTAACCTCTGAACTTGCTAGAATGTCGTTTGGCAATCTAGGAGTTCACATGGGGTTTGTGCAGTCTATAGAGATAAGTTTATATACGTATCCTCTGAGCTCGCTAGAATGTCGTTTGGCAATCAAGGAGTTCACATGGGGGTTGTAAATGTATGCTGTGTTATGTAAATAATTTTATTTTTATTTTAAATAAATATTTATTACATAATGAATTACGAAAATATTAATGTCATTATTTCTGCAATTAAAAAAAATACAACATGACGGTATAAAGATATCTGAAAATCTTAATCCAGAAAAGATTATTTGTGATTTTGAATCATTACAACAACGAAAATTTGAAAATAAATATCCATTACCATCTGATTATAGATTCATGAAATTGATCCAACAAGCAATGCTGCAGTCGCTGGCAACAGTTATAGATAACCAGGTGAAGCTATTTGCCCCATCCCACACGCAGTAGAAAAGATTAGGTCACAATTATCTCACGAATACGAAACAAAAAGAATTGTGAATGCTCGTTGAAGGAGATTATGTCCCTTGAAACGATCCATTGTGAAAGTGAAAAGAGTACAAGTTGTGAAAGTGAAAATGACTGTAATAGCTAAACAAAGTGAAAGTAGTACAAGTTGTGAAAGTGAAAATGATTGTAATAGCTAAACAAAGTGAAAGTGATCCTATCCTTGATTTTATCAAGGGGGGGGGGGATATTTCATTTATGACTGTAGTACAAAATATTAATTTTTTTATTCTGATATTAATATTTATTTTATTATAATAATATATATTTAGAATCAGATTAAATTTGGGCAATACACCCTTCAATTTGATGAAATTCCTTGATAATCTTAATAAATTCAGGTAATATACCCATCAATCTGAAGAATTTGTTTGATACTCTTAATATTTATTTTTATTATTATAATAATTTTTTTCAGAATCAGATTATAATCATTATATAGGATCAGAAGAATTAGATTTATTATTTCAGAATCAGATTAAATTCAAGGAATATACCCATCAATTTGATGAAATTGCTTGATAATCTTAATAAATTCAGTCAGTATACCTATCAGTTTGATGAATTTGTTTGATAATCTGATTAAATTCAGGCAATATACCCATTAATCTAAAGAAATTGTTTGATAGTCTTAATATTTATTTTTATTATTATAATATTGTTACGTACATGTAATTAAATTGCTTGTGTGTTAGTTTTAAAATTCTTTTTATTTTATTTTTGTTTCATTACATATTACTGTAATGATTATTTTCACGGGATTCGATATTTTGTTTTAGCAATGTTGTTTATCTAAGACGTAAAACGTTTTACATGGGCAATATTTTTAGTTCACCTTGGTCTGCGGTAGTGTAAGCGCTACGCGAAAAAGATTGGCTATTACCAAGGTCATTTTGTCTAGTCTGAATAAACAATGTTTTATTTTTAAATTTATTTCAGAGTGAGAGTAGATAGGGGTTCTTGCTACGTGACAAATTACATTTTTCTTATTGCGTTGTTCAACTGTTAAGAGACCACGTAATCTATCTCGCGAGAACGGGATGATAATTCGGGTGGATATAATACCCTTCCTCAGCGCTCGTCAGTCAGTTGTATTTTGAAACCTTGAAGGCTGGATAGGTTTTTATTGTTGAAACCAGATTGTTTTTGAAGTTCATTTGTTTTTGGAATTTAATAATGTATTCTCTAGAAAACCAAACGAGTGACTGTTTAATAAATTCTGGGAGAAAGAAATTCAGTTGAAATTTATTCTGGAATTATTCGGAAACATAAACTGTGATTCAGTTGAGGAATTGTTGCCATTTGTAAAAGGACCATATCTGACGTCATCGCCTTCCATATTGGAACGTCGTCGAGATTCGAACCTGGATTCTAATAGAACTACTTAGTGATAGAACTTGTATTTTTCATTCTTAGGATTAAATTTTGGATTATATTCACGAACCGTAAGTCCTATTTTCCTATTTTTACATTGTTTTCTAGGGAAATAAATTATTTTGTTAAAATATACAAAGCTTGTTGACTTCATTCTTTTCTCTTGTTATTATTGTACGAGCCTATACGTAACAATATTTATTTAGAATCCGATTATTCAGAATCAGATTAATTATTTCAGAATCAGATTAAATTCAAGTAATATATCCATCAGTTGGATGAAAATCTTTGATAATCTTAACACATTCAGTCACTATACCCATCAATCTGAAGAATTTAACTAATGATCTTAATAAATTCAGTCAGTATACCCATCAATCTGAAGAATAAGTTTGATAATCTTAATATTTATTTTTTATTACAATAATAATTATTTCAGAATCAGATTTATTTTTTATTTGAGATTATAATATATTCTGTTTTTGGAAGGATTTTTACGATTTTGAGTACCATTTACCCTATCAGATTATGAAATCTAACTGATTTTCACGATTTGGAGTACCATTTACCCCACAAAATCATTAGATTTGGCTGATAATTACGATTTCAAGTACCATTTACCCCATCAGATTATGAAAAATCAGTAAAAAAAAATAAATTCTGTTATAATATTTTTATTTTTATTATTCAAAATCATATTTATTTTATATTTATTCTGATAATAATATTTATTCTGAATCAGATTCAGATAATTTTTTTTTTTTTTTTGTTTTACAAAATACTGATCCTGGTGTTCTATGATCTTACATACAGATTTATATTTAAAAATTCTTCCCTAAGATTAATCAAGTGTCCAATCTGGTCAGTAAGTTTGAAATGCATCCTTGATAATAATGGATTATGACTTCGCAGATAAACTGGATTTATTGGCTCAGATACAATCAACGAACCGGGTGGAACTTGCGGTGTAAATGTGTATAAAATGGATCCTTGCTGGGCCTGAATGGATTTTGCAAGATCTACTTGAGAGCTGCCATCAATTACATCACATACAAGATTGACCGCGATTGCTATATTAACAATTCCTGGTGAAATATGGTGGCCTCCAGCGTATGGATCATTATTATGTTTGAGAATAACCGGTGGCAGAGCTATTTTTCTCCATGATGCGAGAACATTTGGAAAGTTTTCATCAATAAGATCAGTTACTGATTTTTTTCATCTCCCCGGCGTCAAATCCAGGAATCATATATGTTTTTTTGTAATTGTTCTTCTGTTGTTTTGTAATGGTCAAGAAACAATTGTTTAAATTCGGCGGTGGTTAGGCTCGTTGAATCATGAAGAAATTCGTCATAAATTGTCATTAATATAATTGCCCTACCGACAAATCCTACATCTGACGTAATATTATTTAAATATTATATTGTTTCAGTTACCTGTTGTCTTACATCATTATTGTAATGTTGTGATAAGGAAGAAAATAAATTCTGTAGATTATTAAACATCTGTCTATATTCAGAAATAATTGGATCAAACCATAATTTGATATTTTTCTCATCAATGGAAAATGTTTTTTTTAAACTTTATCTTCGTTATATACGTGTTTTCTCGTAATATAAATACCTCTACCACCGAGCAAACCAAGGCGGGGTGGATCTCCGGTGCGTCGTACCCACGGAAATTGACTTCGATAATCTGGAATTTTAATAAATCTTTCCTCATTTGTTTTAAATTCCTTAATTTTTGGTTCTGGAATTTCATTATAAACGAGGGGAACATCAGGCCAATCAAGCACAGATCTGATCGAGGATTGATAAATATCAACGGTGTAGTCGAGTGAATTTGCTTCAATTGCAGCCGATAAAGTTGTTTCTTGAATCGTGATAGATATTTTTGATTCTTTTCCTGTAATAGATTTAATTCTGCGTTGGAACTCATCGTTGATTTGTTCCATTTGATAACTACCCTTTGGAATACCAACAACTTGACAATCAGGAGTTCCATCGGGTTTATTCTTATTTGCAAGTACCAGTGAATTATTTGGTAGTAATCCGCCAAATGATTTCGACCTGATATTTGGCCAACTAAAATAAACTCGTAATTGCGTCAGTGTGATTTCGCTGGCTGGAATTGCAGTTGGAAAAACAACATCAAATTCAGGATTGGCTGAACTCGCTGATATAATTGTGGTTCTTATTGGAGCTGTATTAGTGAAGATATGTTGTAATAATTCGTTTGACGCTGACGTTATTATTACTGTTATTATTTTAAATCGGAAATTTGATCTTCTATTTTTTCGTCAAATACTTCATTGTAAGTTTTTATTATCGTTGTGAACTCCTCATCGGATATTTTGCCATCACTGAGATACGATGATAGTTTAAAATACGCTGTTGTTCTGTATGTAATTTTATTATATACTCGTGTAATTTTGTGTCATTGTTATTGTTGATTGCCATACACCTGCGGACGCGATAACGGCTGAAACTGAATAAACATTTATATCAATGACAACCACACGTCTGCGATATCTTTTTACTTTTACTGTATAATCATCAACTATATTTTTTAGTTTAGTTTGCCATGTACATACTTGATTGTATCTGTAACGAAGAACTTTGATTGGATTTTGATTCATATACTTTTATTAAATTGTTAAGTTAATTGAGGTGTTTCAGCAACAAATTCCAGACACCACCAATAAGACGCTGCGGTTAATTTTTTATCAGATGGTTCCAGTAAAAACGTTTCTTCGGCCGATTTATTTAACACAATAGACACAATTCCAGAAAAATTATCGGTTGAATGACGCCATAGATATGTGGTAAATATGCTAAATTTTGCACCGCTAAATACGGACAGTCTATACACACCAGTGGCCTCAGCGGTAAGTTTGATGGTGTTATTTTTCTGTGTCCATGTTGCTGATCCTGATGCTACTGTGTATACCACATTGATGATCTGCTTGTGAGGAATTTTAATCAGATTAGTTTTTTCAACGATATCGAGTTTTGTGTTAATGTCAGCGAGTTTGATATCAATAACCACTGGATTTCTAAAACAATCATTAATGGTTCTGTTTATGTTTCTAAGAAAATTCAGAAACGTGTGTACGTGATTATTATAATCAGTTCTGAATGTGGCCATTCCATCATTCATTGTTGTTAATGATGTCATCGTCAAGATATTACTATCATCAACATATTGTTTCGTTGCAGCGTCGAAATCTGATTCTGGTGTTCTGAGATTATTAATACCATTATTATTCATATTGAGAAATGCGCGCATAATACCACCGTTGACTAACACAAACTTAGATTCTTGATCATCGACGTATTTTTTTGTTGCTGCGTCATCGGGTACGACTGGGTCTCCAAGGAATGTAATTTTATCTAGATTCATGATAATGTGACCAGTAAAATATCACCGGTTTTCTTAGCATAATTATTGATTGAATTTCCAGAATCTCGTATTTTATCCTGATCAGTAAACGTAACGATATTGTCCTGGATTGCTTTTGTAATTCGTACGATGACGTCTGTTAACTGGATGTTACTTGATTTTAATCGTCCTTGTTTATCCTGGAAAATAACGACTTCATTGCTGTCTAGGCTTGGAAGATTTAAAAGATCATCAATTTCATTTCTGAGCTGATCAAGAGTTGCATACTTAGATAAATCACCTGTTTGTTGGGTTTTAGTTTGAGCTGATCTTCCGTAAATATCTATCATTATACTTTAAGATCTGTTTAAAATGTTGGACAACGTGGTATAATCGTGCACGACTTTATGAGGTGGTTTTGTTGATGAAATACAGCGTCAAGTACAGCGAGGGTTTCACGGCCACATATAGGTGGATATGTTAATTTTTGTGTTGGTAATGTTGAATACCAGATTGGAATACTTTGCATGTTACTAACATATTTTAAAAATTCTTTTGGTGGCACCAACCCATACGAATCGAAATAAACAATTCTACATGGATCAATCGCGTATGCAACCCAATGAGTACCTGGACCAGAGTTTTTGTCGAGATTAATTATACCAGTTTCAATATTGTTTGGTTTGTGCGGTAACTGATCACGCATAAAAACACCTCTGAAGTTTTTGATGTTTAGTTGCTTAGCAGCATCGAGTAAATCAAAATTTGAAATAGGAAGTACTAGACAATTTGCGTCTAGCGAACTGTCCCGGGCAGTCTTAGATCTTTTCCTTACCACTTGGGAGTTCCTGGCAGTCTTAGACCCTTTCCCTTTTTTGAAAGTTTTTATTCCGTGACCTGTGGCTTTCTTTAATGCCATTCCAGCAGCAGTTCCAACAGCACCTAACGCAGCTGCTTTTGCAACAGCTGGGGCTGCAGCGGCTATTAATGCTGGTATAGCTGCAAGAAGTGGAAATATACCACCCGTTTTAGCGATGTCTTTAATGGCACCCTCAGAAAGATTAAGTCGTATACCTTTCTTTGTTCGTTTGGCTTCATTGAAGTGCCTGAGTTGACGTTCTGACAATGATAATTTATTTGAACCACCTGCGATCTGTTCTTGCTTTAGCAATATTTTTTTCCACAGTTCTCTTTTGATACCGATTGTAGCTTTTAATCTGACCAGGAGTCAGACTGACTCTAACATGATGATAAGACATTTATAATTATCGAACTGATTTTAAATCAGGGATTTATTTACATATTTTCAACTAGAGCATCAATGATTCTCATTCGTCCACGAACACTTTCAAGTAACATTGTTTTATCGCTGAGTATAACAGCAATTGCTCTGTAATTTAAAATACCAGCTGGCAATGCACTTATTCGAGCTCGAAAATGTATATCAACAACAGATAGTCTAAATAAATCTAAATGTTCCAGCGAAAAGTAGTAAATTGGATACAACTTTGTAAAATCTCGCTGAGATATTTGTAAACCAGAATCAACATTCTGATCACGCCCCATGAATGTCATTAAGCAATGATAAGCATGCGCAACGTGATTGTTTTCAAAGTCTAGCAACACTTCTTCAGACGGTTCTTGATGTCCATTTATCCTTAATGAAACCTCAGAAACACCGAGTTGGTCAAATACCATATGATTTCATACTTGAGAATTTTGTCGTGCAGCATCTTGAAAAGCTACAAAAACATGCCGTGGCGCTGAAATTCCCTGTTGTGATGCAATCTGCCATGCAAATGCTCCAACAGTTGCACTCGTAATCGAGTCTGTAGTCATTGTCAACCATGATAGAGTTGATTTACCGCCACTATCCATAAAAGACAGCAGCCGTTGTTCTTCAGCGAGTGATGGTGACATTACTGGCATGCACAACGAAAGTTTTGTCAATGTAACATTTCCGTGAAGTGCTAAAGTTGCAGGGCCATCAGCTCCTCTAACATGCCAAATAGCATCATTGTCTGTACCCTTTCGAACAAGAGCAACTGTATGTTTTGCCCCGAAAATAACTTTTCTAACATTTCTGCAGAAACCAAAGATATGTGACAGTGGTATTGCACAGCTAAATCTCCCCTGAGAATTAATCTGACTTTTACGTGCTGCGAATCCTAAGTTAAATTCTTCATTAACGCTCGTAATATTGAAAAATCAGCAGCAGGTCAGGCTATCCTTCAACCTGGTTGTGGGTCAAGTGCAGTATTACGCGGTGTTTGTACCAAAAGATACGGTCTGTGGTCAGAATGATCGGTTATATCTTTTGCAAACATCATTGACGGACCCGCTGACCGTGAATAATCATCGCTGTATCGAGCAAGGCCTCATATGGTCGTAGCAACATCAATGTCATTGTGACAAACCTCAATTTCCCTACCATCAATTATATATCGTGCACTGTTAAATAATGCCATAATTCCGTTATTAACAAATCCACCCTGCTCATCACCATAAGGATTACCATTGGTTTTTATAAGCCTAACCTGAACTTCAATGAACTCCTCGAAGGGAAGAAAATATTTGCTTGTATCCTGAACTTGCAGTTCAATTCGCCGGCGCTGATTTGGTTTTCGTGCTTCATAAGAATAATACTGATAATCGCGCACAGACTCATCTTTGAGAACTGGTGCGTCCAAGTCAAATGCGTGATCAGATATACGTTTGAACATATGTATTAAATTTGTTATTGTCTAACACGAAGACCACTTCCTGCTATTAAATTTGCAGTTATATTTTGTTTCTTTTTCTGACATAGGTACAGCGGCTAATTCTGCTAGTTTTTGATTTGGAGCTTGATTTATTATTTTACTAACATTTACATGCATCGCTTCAGTGCTGGGTAATTTTACTGACTGAGGTTTTCGTCGTATTAATCGTGCTAGTCTATCCTTGATTGCTGAGAATGCTTTGCTAGCAACTTCACCGACGCTACTAATACCTTTTTCACGAACAACGTCAATAGCTTTCATTCCCAGTTGCTTTACAATCGGTATTGCTTTTGAGGCTATCCATCTAAATGGACCTTGAACAACGTCACCGAGTCCATCACCGTAAATCGCTTTATAGGTTGGTAATCTCGAATTTATCACTCTGACCATGATCGGTCCACATTGAGCATTGTGTATGATCGTCTTATTTTATGTTGTTTCTTTAATCACTGACATAATCATCGCTGATTTCATTAATGAGATTCCTGTAAATATTAATATCCGTGATACCGCCAATAAATAATCGTTGACAAATATCAGCTGCTTCATTAATGATTTCTGGAGAATTATTACCAGCTCGTTTTCCTCCAATGAGGATTTCTAGTCTTTCAACATCGGCAAGGACATTATTGGGACATGGAGTAATAAGGCCACTTCCACTTGTTTCTTTTGGTTTCTTCTTACTTGTTGGACGTAATCCTCTCCTTTGTCTAATTTCCTCAAATTCTATATCTTCCTCCTGTTGCATACATCGAATCTCTCTTTCTTCTTCTCTTTGTCTCCTTTCCTGTATTGTTTCTTTAAGACGATTATTTACCGACTGGACAAAAAGTCAAAATCATCATTAATTTCCTTTCCTCTGATTGCCGGAATATTGGCATGAATGCGATATATATCCTTAACAAAATTGGTAGATCTCAGTTTTAACATATTCCGGTTTTACATACTTATCTCTATTATGATATCCCAACGCGGCAATATCAAGTAATTGGTCTCGATCCATGATAGCGGCAATACCTTCAGGTGCGAATTTATCTACTGTCTTAATTCTTCTTGGCAGAGGTTGTGGTTGATCTTCAGGTTGTGGTTGAGGAGGTTGAATGGGTGGTAGTTGAGCTGCTTGAATACGGCCAGCAATATCGACAGGCAATGTTTCAAGAGCTTTCTGTGTTGCTTTAGCTGCTTTAACAATTTTCTTTGTTGGTTCG
>JAECUM010063989.1:0-15462 GCA_016617855.1 Megalonaias nervosa | reverse complement strand
AACAGATGTAGCAGGATAGGAGTTCTTGTAGTATGAATTGTCAATTCCAATAAATGTTCTCGGCACTATATTTCTGTCCAAGATGACTATTGATGCTGATCTTGAATTTTTTTTTAAACCGGATCCAAATTATCACGTATAATCCACTGTGATCCATCTGCTGTTTGTTGCTCTGTTACAGATTTTATCCTGAAAAAATACTTCTTGTTGTCTTGTAGATTTTGTATTATTTTATAACCAAAATTTCATTGTAGAATCTATAAATATTCCATCACCATCTATTGTTAACATCGACCAAACATGAACAGCAACATCGTTGTAAAACTTATTCTTTGCTGTTTTTATCATTTCATGTAATTGTAGTTCAAGTGGTATTTATTTTCTATCATCGTTCAATCGGTCAGAATCAAATCTTGATGTTGACGGCTCAATCGTTGATAACCTTATAAACTCATCTTGTGTTGCTTCTAGTGATCTGATGTATTTTTTGATGAGATTTAAATCTGTTTTCGATTTTGTAATGTGATTTTGTTTCCAGTGAGATCTTGATATCGTTGCTGTAGTAATCAAGCCTCATCCCATCGACTCATATTATGTAATTACTTTTCTTTAATATATATATATATATATATATATATATATATATATATATATATATATATATATATATATATATATATATAATGCTTCTCTAATTATACTTTCATCTAATTAGACTTTCATATATAATATATATAATATAACCAAACACATAATAGATGTCAGTGGCTGATGATGGGATCAGCTGTACAATGTGGAAATAATTGTAGCAGTGATTATTGCCCGATTCATCTACAAAGTGTTAGAAAAGGAAGTACTGGACCAAAACCATGCTTGAATTGTGGTGTTGGTGTCAAAGGTAGGACACAATTATGTGCAGATTGTGGTGGACGACGTTGTAGAGCACTGAAAAGATACTTCGAGAAAACAAATGCAGATGACTATATGCAAATAAAAGACACAAATGATTGTTTTGAGAGATACATTAAGAAAGTCATATTAGAGAGAAACTATTGTATAACGGAACAAGCAAAGATTGAAGTTAGTGATGACGAGTTTGTGACGCAACCGATATTTACTAATTACGATGCTAGCAGAGCTGGCGTTATACGAAATTGTCGGCTAAAACAACTGTAGGAAATATCATAAATACAGAATATACGCAAGTTGCTATTAGAATTGCTTGTAATTAAAAAAAAAATTTAAAAAATCGTCCCTACAGATTTTTTACGAGTGCTTTAACCGCTTGATTGATGATGGTTTTGTTGTTGATCATATCAACTCTGATAAAAAAGACAACAATCTAGAAAATCTACAGGCGATAACAAATAGAGAAAATACAGTAAGTGGAAAAGATGGCAAGCACAAAAAAAACCCCACCAAAGCCTGTTTAATCAATCAATATTAAAAACAAGCGAAATAATAGAATTTAATTCGATGTACTCTGCTGGAAAATACTTTGATATTCATATAGACTCGGTACATAAAGTAGCTGAAGGTATAACCAACTCGGCTACATCAATCAAAAAATAAAATTTCAGTATATTTAATCAGTAACTAATTACATTTTCAAGATCTTTTGTCAACACTAGCTATGATTTGGTCATCCGGTGACTAAAAAGTCGACATTGAAAACAACAACGAAGTCATGAAACTATACAGCGTGGACAATAACAAGTTTTTCTTACAACGATTTGTTACTGAAGCAGAGCCTTATATTTTTGCATCATTTTCACTTGGTTTTCTCGCCATTTTGTTGATTACCCCCCCCCCCCAACAATAACAACAACAAAAAAATCGGTCGCGTATTTTTGGGGGGATGGGGTCGGTCTCTCATACAAGCCTCAGATGGGCCTTTGGATAGTTTAATGGGTCAACACTACTTGGCTAAAACAGCATTTTTAAACCTCAGATTCTGAAGAGGAGCATTAAATGGGGGCCACCACCACCCAAAAAAAAAAAATGTCTGCCGCACTTTTCTGGGGTCGGCCCCCCCCCCTCCCCGCTGCTGTGGACCAAACAACATTTACAAACATTTTACTACCCTCAAACTTTAAATTGCTGCTATGTCTGTCAATGATCAAAGATACTTCACTGTTCATGTGGAGTGAGATAAAGGTTTCTTGTCGTAAATGATTACACGTTTAAAAAACAACATAGATCATGTTTTTGGTGCTTGCCTGTAGAAATATCAAGTAGGACTATTATTTGACTTTCTGCATGCAATAAAGAATAAAAACAGTCACTAGTTGTATATTATTCAAATGCGACAAATATAACAAGGTACCTACAAAACCAACATAAGCTGACGGCCTCGTCATCTTCTTGCATCTGCCCACCGTGCTTCCCATTTATTGTAAGCAAAGCACAAGATGACACTTTATTATGTAGTCAGTTCCAGTATATTACATATCCTTCCAAAATAGATCTAACATGTTACAGACAGACAGACCTTCATGTGATACCTATAATGTAATACGGCATTGTAGATGGAGAGCAGACCAACGTATAATTTTACACTATTACAAGTTACATTTCAAAATGACTGCCTAATTGCTATTTATCCTTCTCCCATAAACTGTTGCCTCTGTTTAACAATGCTTGACTCTGATCCCTCGATCACCACGCAATACTATTCTCGATATTTATAAGTGCTTCTTATTTGTTTGTTTGGTTTTTTAGTTTTAGTATTTCAGTAAATTGCCGTTATCTTTACTATCACAGAAGTCCACTTCAAAAAACTGTATGGCTTACCATAAGTCCACTTCAAAATATTGCATGGCTTACCATACGACCACTTCAAAATACTGTATGGCTTACAATAAGTCCACTTCAAAATACGGTATGGCTTACCATAAGTCCACTTCAAAATACTGTATGGCTTACCATAAGCCCACTTCAAAATACGGTATGGCTTACCATAAGTCCACTTCAAAATACTGTATGGCTTAACATAAGTCCACTTCAAAATACTGCATGGCTTACCATAAGTCCACTTCAAAATACTGCATGGCTTACCATAAGTCCACTTCAAAATACGGTATGGCTTACCATAAGTCCACTTCAAAATACTGTATGGCTGTCCATAAGTCCACTTCAAAATACTGCATGGCTTACCATAAGTCCACTTCAAAATACTGTATGGCTTACCATAAGTCCACTTCAAAATACTGTATGGCTGTCCGTAAGTCCACTTCAAAAAACTGTATGGCTTACCATAAGTCCACTTCAAAATACTGCATGGCTTACCATAAGTCCACTTCAAAATACTGCATGGCTTACAATAAGTCCACTTCAAAATACTGTATGGCTGTCCATAAGTCCACTTCAAAATACTGCATGGCTGTCCATAAGTCCACATCAAAATACTGTATGTCTTACCATAAGTCCACTTCAAAATACTGTATGGCTGTCCATAAGTCCACTTCAAAATATTGCATGGCTTACAATAAGTCCACTTCAAAATACTGCATGGCTTACCATAAGTCCACTTCAAAATATTGTATGGCTTACCATAAATCCACTTCAAAATACGGCATATCTTACCATAAATCCACTTCAAAATACTGTATGATTGTCCATAAGTCCACTTCAAAATACTGTATGGCTGTCCATAAGTCCACTTCAAAATACTGTATGCCTTACCATAAGTCCACTGCAAAATACTCCATGGCTAACCATAAATCCACTTCAAAATACTGTATGACTGTCCATAGGTCCACTTCAAAATACTGTATGGCTGTCCACAAGTCCACTTCAAAATACTGTATGGCTTATCAGAAGTCCACTTCAAAATACTGCATGGTTTACCATAAGTCCACTTCAAAATACTGTATGGCTTACCATAAGTCCACTTCAAAATATAGTATGACTGTCCATAAATCCACTTCAAAACACCGTATGGCTTACCATAAGTCCACTTCAAAATACTGTATGGCTGTCCATAAGTCCACTTCAAAATACTGTATTGCTGTCCATAACATTATGACTATACAGATTTCCAGACGTGTTACATTCCGTGCAAATTAATAATAATAAATATTATCAGTGTTACAATTCGTGTATGTGCCTCTGACTGTGCTGGGAAGATGCTAGCTTCAGAGATAGAGAATTGCCCTTGGGGTTTTGATATTCCCAGTTTGTGGCAAAGGGGTACCACATGAATTAGGACAATTCATTTTTAAATTTAAAAATATAAATATCTTGTCCTCTTTAAGAGAGAGAGAGAGAGAGAGAGAGAGAGAGAGAGAGAGAGAGAGAGAGATTTGCACAGTGAGCAGAATAAAAAGAGTGTAAACAAAACTGTTTGTGTGCTAAAAGAAATTTTGGCAGAGTTAAAACAGTTGAGATAAATGCATCAAGCTTATTTTGAGAAACCTAGGAGAACGAGACCCAAATCTAAACCATCAGTAGCAACACTATATCTACTACTACCACAGCAGGAGTAGGATTTGGAAGTAGAAATGCTGTAAGGCAGCTGGATGTTGTTGTTGTAGGGTTTAACGCCATTTTTCAGCACAAGATAGGCTATACATGGCGGCCAATATAACTGGTGGAGGAAGAACCCTGGAAAACCCCGGAAAGAACCACCGATCCAGCTACTGGCAGGCTTTCTCACGTACCCACGTTAGCCGAGCCTGAGACTCGAACTCACGCAGACAGAGGTGAGATGGCAGTGATCCGGAACGGTGAAAGCTTTAAACCACTCGGCCACTCGGGGCCCCGTAAGGCAGCTGGTGTTGTCAAGTTCATATTTGTCAAGCCGAATGGGACTTTAATGGCCATTAAATTCTGTTTGAAACGAAACTTCTATTCGATAATTGCACTCAGAATTTGTTTACTTTTGGATAGTGTATTCATCACGTACCATAAAAAGCTCGCATGTTCGCAAATGCTCAATGGTCTGCATCATTTTGCTGTTGCAATAACTTATATTTTAGTGAAAACAAAAAGAAACCACAAAAACAAAATACAATTGACTTTTATTTTTGCAGTAGAATACCATTTAGTAAAGAAACTGTCGTTTACTGTTCCTGTGGGAAAAAGACTTTTGATCTTGTAATGGTGAACAATTTGGTAAATATACCTGTTTCTAAGCACATCTTTGTTTTTTTTCAGCACAACACATGTGTGTCTAAGCACAACGTCTTCTTTTTCCAGCTCATCACGCACGTGTTTGACATTCGATTAAATATCACTAACATTTGTGCTCTCTATAAATTTACGGCACGGTTTAAAAATTTCTATATTGTTTTTCGGGTGCATATACTGCACGACCTTGGGAGTGCAGTATATCCATCCGACAAAACGAGTTCATATTTTCCCATTCCAATGCAGTAACCTTTTTATTATATTCTCATTTTCTTATTCTACCTAAGGCTTAATTATATAAACAAAAATACACTACAAGAAACAAAGCAACTGAATTTATGCTGTATTCCAAACTAAGTACATAAGCGCAGATTCATCAGTACACAACAACAACATTATTAATGCGCACATAACTCCGCCCAGATAAATTTGAACTTAGTCGCGCGCTAGGCATCACTTTCGAAAGAAAATGGCGTTTCGGTCTACTCATTGTGAATGAATGCGCATTGCAACAACTTTTCTATTTAGTCTGGAATGAATAGATTTTTGGTATTTTTGTCGATTCTGCTAAATTTCGTGATAATGACTGGATTTGTCTGTGTCAATTCTACATGAAGTACATCTGATTTCAGCAGCGAGGGAGCAGCGTGTTGATATCTGCAAGTGTGTTTCTGTTCTGTCATTGAATGTTTGAAATCATAATGTGGGAAAAATATGAAGTCTTTCAATTGCAATTATCAAAAAGACGCTATGGAATATAATGTTTTTTTCATTTTGAGTGCAGTAAGGAGGATGTAATTGCACTTGGAATATAGTCGAAATTACAGTACAATTTCGAAATGTGTAATCAAGCTTTAGAACCCATGACATGGCTCATGTAATTCGGATTTGCAGAACTAAGAAAGTATATTCTGAGAAAATTCAGGATGTAAAACTGTAAGTATATTTTTTGCCATTCTTATTACCAGCTACGAAAAAGACAGTTTACGCCTTGTCACTTGCATGTTAGACCCAGCAATTTTATGACTTGTCTGGCGTCTATCGCTAGTCTAAATCCGAAACATTGTATCAAGAAAGTTAACGCGGAATGTGGCAAAGCAGCTGGTATGTGGCAGTCCACGAAGCATCTACTTTAGTTCATTCAGAAACAAATTTGATCAACCAAAACGTAAAGCGTCTACAACGTGAGTGTACATTATTTGTTTACAAAGTAGTTCCTAATACACTATTGGGCACACGTGTCGTGCACGTGAGTGCAACATGAAGCACACGTGAGTGCAATATCGTAAAATATTGCACAATTTTGACAATGTAAAGTTAACGGAGACAAAAATGAGCATGTAATAAGGTTGAATACTGTTCTTAGCTATGATAAAATAGCATGCTCCAAAACATTTCAATATTCATATAAATATTAGCAAAGTGTAATTACTCGAATTACTCTGTTAAAATAGGGCTTGTTTGCAACTGTGGACCCCGCCCCACCCCAATAACAACACTTGACCTGATCCGGCACTGCGCAACACTTACATTTTTTTGTTTTTTATTTTATGCTAAATTTGCTAATATGTAAGACCATATACACGGTTTGACAATAGCCTTTAGGCGCTAACCATTGCGGAAATTAAGACTTGAACAAAGTGTTTTTCACTAATCTTTCTAACGTGTATAACATAAAAACTTGCTCAGCTCTTTGTTCACCCAAATACCTGCAGCAACTGAAATCCAATCCTTTACAAAACTCGTGTGTTTTATCCGCACGATTGTGAAATTAATAGACATCAATTGACGGTATGGAAAGACTATACAATGACAAGGTGTTTTATACGGACTTCCCGTGTCTCATAATTGAAGAGCTAAGTGGAAACTGTACTAAACTATAACATGTATAGCTTTTATGACCGTAGATATATTTACTTCGTCTCTTTGGTTAAATGCCCGGCTTTGGCGGGTATAGTGTTTATAGCTTTATGTGACGAGATAAATTACACTTATCTACCGTATAGTAAAGTCACTCGAGATTAAACGTGACAGTCTCATTTGGAAGTATGGTCTGGGGTAACACACAGAAAGAACAGTAAATGGTACGTTCATAACCTGCATGTAGGTTCTATCTATCTATCTATCTATCTATCTATCTATCTATCTATCTATTGTCTGTTTGTCTGTCTGCTTGTTTACCCTTAGGTATTGCATACATGTATATATCAAGCAATAGTGTACTTAGTGCCGATACATGGTAAAAGGAATACAAGAGTAAGACCTTATGCGTTTGTTGTCCCGAATATTAAACACGCAGTAAACACAGTAGAATGATAAGAAATGTCAATACAATTAAATACTGTATTATCTACAGCACACATTATATCGTGCAGCGATAGTTGTGTGTGTGTGTGTGTGTGTGTGTGTGTGTGTGTGTGTGTGTGTGTGTGGATAGATAACATGACTTTTGAAGTTTTAAAGTTCTGGAGAAAGCAGTTTGATATACCACTACTGTTGGTATATCAAATTGTGATCCGCTCATAGCGCATCAATACACATATATAAACATTGTTACAAAAGTAGGCTATTACATTTATACTCTTTAAATCAGTGATGAATTTCTACTGTGTAATCATCAGCGACGTCAGAAAATAACGAAAAAATATTGATACTCCCCATTTTCTAAATGAATTAAACATGGTATTTTCTCTCTCTCTCTCTCTCTCTCTCTCTCTCTCTCTCTCTCTCTCTCTCAATTGCAGCAGGAACAAAATACGGGGAAATCTGTGTAGTGAGATAGAAAAAGAGTTTGGGCCTGATGAAACCCTTGAAACTAAACTTATAGCAAGTAACCTGGAAGAACCTGAGTCCCCGTAACGGTTATTTGTACACGTTCCGTGGGATTTAGATACAGTGTTCACAATACCAATGACACGAAGTTGCAATAACCTTTCGAGATTGTACGCTGTATTTCTTTGTTTGGAGGCACACGCATACTGCAATCTATTTAATGCTTTTATTCTACAAATTTATAAAAAAAAAAAGTATCAATAAGGTTCTAAAAACAGATTATTTAATAATAAAATGTCCGAAGGCCGCTCTTTCCACCCATCAATTTTTTTTTCTCTCCCACTGTCTTGATTAGTATTCTAGTTAGTTACTTTTCCCACTCGTTTCAATATACTCGCCGGTACTGCGCGTTCGGTGTTCAAGAAGCTAAGCATGCTATGTTGGTAGGGCTTTACTTTCATTTAAACCGCATTTCATGCTTAAATGATAAGTGTATCTTATATTTATTTTGCAATATCAAAGAAAATGGAAGTTAAAGCAACTTATCAAATTGCTATGAGGATTGTGATTAGCTGCAAGAGGTAAAGAACTACATTTTGTAGCGGACACAGGGATGTGAAGAGCTTATTCACTCCGTCAATACGCCGTTGCCTGTAGTCAATCTTAACTCCGTTGGAAATTCAAGTATGTGTATTTGTATGTGATATAAATAAAATCTATGCATAGCATGTACGATGTGTCTTTGATATACAACTCACTGTATATATTTCCCTTAAATTCAATGATACAGTGCAGTGTAAATACTATATTATACATTCTTTAAAACTTAAACCATATAACCGCGAAGAAAATAATAGTGATAATTTGTTTTGATCTATACACGAAATTGCAAAAGAAAATAGAATAGTTTGGGGGGGGGGGGAGTCTCTAACATAGCTGCCTTGATCTAATTTCTCTAATGCTCTTTTTCAATGAATATCGTTATCACCTTTCATGTACGTTAAGTCAATTGAATATTAATCTGCATTTGATTGAGTATCGAACTATACAACTAGTACTTGCCTAACGCCCAGTGTTCTATAGAAGTTAATATCAAGCTGTACAACTAGTACTTGCCAAACACCAAGTGTTCTATAGACGTCGAATATCAAGCTATACAACTACTACTTGCCTAGCACCCAGTGTTCTACAGATGTTGAATATCAAGTTAATACAATTAGTACTTGCCTAACACCCAGTGTTCTATAGACGTTGCATATCAAGCTATACAACTAGTACTAATACCCACTCAATATTGTTCATCTGATCCCGTTAATTTGGCCTTTAGATTAAGTTTATCATCTACAGCCGTATTTGAGGTAAAAGCTTGACCCGTAGCTATATCTATTCTTAGATTATCTCCTTATGAAGTGATATTAATCTAACGAACCTTGGAGTGTAATAGACAGAAACTGCTTGCAGTGATATAACTCTAATGTACCTTGGAGTGTAAAAGACAGAAGCCGCTTGCAGTGATATAACTCTAATGTACCTTGGAGTGTAAAAGACGGAAGCCGCTTGCAGTGATATAACTCTAATGTACCTTGGAGTGTAATAGACAGAAGCCGCTTGCAGTGATATAACTCTAATGTACCTTGGAGTGTAATAGACAGAAGCCGCTTGCAGTGATATAACTCTAATGTACCTTGGAGTGTAAAAGACAGAAGCCGCTTGCAGTGATATAACTCTAATGTACCTTGGAGTGTAAAAGACAGAAGCCGCTTGCAGTGATATAACTCTAATGTACCTTGGAGTGTAAAAGACAGAAGCCGCTTGCAGTGATATAACTCTAATGTACCTTGGAGTGTAAAAGACTGAAACTGCTTGCAGTGATATAACTCTAATGTACCTTGGAGTGTAAAAGACAGAAGCCGCTTGCAGTGATATAACTCTAATGTAATTTGGAGTTTAACAGTCAGCAGACGCTTGCCGATATATACGTATTGTAATGACTCTATGGTCATAAACAAAGTAGCAGAAACGAACGTAAACCAAGTTTTGCAAATTTCAACAATTTTTTTTCCTAGCATACAAAGTAAAATGTAAAAAATAACTTTTGGTATTGCGAAGTAAATCCCGAATAATAATAGAATTTTCTGACACAAGTTTTAAAGTTCTAAATAAACTTTAGTGGTATTCAAAAACAAATCCCACTCTTCTGTTTAATCACAATAATAATATCCAACAACATGTCCCTATTTGAATTTCATTATAAATTTAGGTCTCTATTTCCAAGTATATTATGTTAAATGAGCACTTTATATTTCTAGTGACTAAATAATTTGAATAAATTCCAACCCAAATGAAATGTTGGACACAACAATAAGACTTATTTCTTGGTTCATTGCATGAATAAATAATTTTTCTAATAAACAAGGTTTTATACTCCTCTACCTAGCCTATGTCACAATTAGCATTTTCTATACAGACAAAAAAACTATTACCAAATGAAATTTCATTCTAGAAAGTTCAAAATGTTTACAAGGTAAAATATTAGTCATAATTAGAAAGCCTGTTACTAAAATTATAATTTAGAACATGGCACACACATTGTCCTTGACTCAGACTAATATAATAATCCTAATATGTATTGTTACGTGTCTAGGATCGTACAAAAGTAACAAAGAAAAGAGTGAAGCCAACAAGCTTTGTAAAATTTAACAAAATAATTTATTTCCCTAGAAAACAAGGTAAAAATAAGAAAAAGGACTTACTGTTTATGAAACTAATCCAAAATTAATCCTAGAATTAATAAATATAAGTCCTATCAATAAAAAGTCCTAAGTGAATCAAAGCTCGAATCCCGATGAAGTTCCAAGATGGAAGGCGATGATGTCTTCAATAATCTGCTTTGTCCTGATGTGTCAACAGTTCCTTGTTGAATCACCAAGAATAATATTCCAGTTTAGAATTCCGAATAATTTCCAATAAATGTCTTCGTCCAAGAATTCTGATGAGCACTAGTATTTTCCAGGGTTAAAAAATTATTAATTCCGATAAATAAAAACAAATTCAACTCATACTGGTCACGACAAAAACACCTTTGCGCAAGACTGGCTAAAATCACTATAATAGCGTGTTTTAAGCCTAACTACTACGAAGAACGGATCCCCGTATGGGGTCACGTGATCACTTTCTTTCAAACGACGTAGAAACATTACATGCCGACTTTCAAGTATGCTATGGACGAATTGACTCTACTAAACGAATCTTACTATAAGACTGAATAATTAGAAAACGTTGTTTACACAGAACTGCCTTACTGGTCCTGAGTCAGGGTCAGCAAAAGATACAATGTTTCTACTAATGCTTGTTTATCAGATCAAAACGAACTGAACAGAATTTTCCGGAAAAATGTCGAATCCAGTTAATAAAGTTATCATTATAATGACATGTAATGAAATAAAAATAAAATAAAAAATTTAAAACTAACACACAAGTAATTAAATTACATATACATAACATTATCCTTCAGTCATAAAAATGTTAACAATTTTGCTTAAAAAACTGTCACTGATTTTGGACAAGATCAGCTGTACATTATTACATTACCCAGAACATAGAATGAAATAGAAAAAAGGAAATAAAAAATAACAAATCTTGCAAATTAAATATACATAACAAAATAATGTACCTTAGAGTCTAATAGTCATAAGCCGCTTGCAGTGATATGTAAAAAAAATTTCATCCCTATCGCTAATACTATGTATATCTAATTGATAGTGAGTGATTACTTTGTGTCTATAGTTGTAAGCTGTAAGCAACATGTTTACATAGCTGACTTGTGTCCATGATTGTACGTTGTAAACAACATATTACGTAGCAAGGATTCAATCTCATTCTTGTTTAGAGGTAGACTATGTTTTGACTTTGGGAATCTTCAAATTCTGTTACATTATAGGTCAACTGAAAATGTGTTTAAGTATAGATTTGATTAACAAATAATAATTCACATTTTAGATTACTCGGTAAGATATAAGTTCAGAGGAATTATTTATTTATTTATTTAAAATATTCGTTGAAATTACCAAAGTGCTCAAACACTATTGGACTAATGCACCATTTTTTTAATTATTGTGAACTCATTAAAACACATCCTGGATTGCATTATTGTGGTACATCAGAATATTAAAGAATATTAGAATTCATTAAGAACTTTCCATGGTTTTTTACCTGTAATAGGAAATTAGGATTATTTGTGATTTAATTTACACAACTGTAAGTGTATGTAAATTTCCACTTTGTATTGTAGAGAAATAAATAGTTTGTTGATTTTACATAAAATTGGTGTTTTCACTTCTTTCCTTCAAATAATTTAAGACCTAGAGTCGTAACAGAAATTGGGGTCGCATCAGGGATATGAATTTCTTTTAAATATTTCAGATATATTAGAAATTGTCTTTAAAATTTAAATTGATTTTTCGGCAGTTTTCATTATAATTTCACATATTTGAGAAATATTCAGTAAAACCAGCAAGCATGTCATCTAATGTCGAGAACTTTATTAGAATTGTTAGAGTCTACGGAAAAGGATGAGATGATTGAGCTTGCCAGATATTATAATCTTTCTGATGTGATCGCATCTTTAACAAAACATGAGATAAATAATATTTTGATTCAGTATTTGGTGGGAAAGTTAATTTTGGATACTAGTGCTTTCGTTTGGTTGGCAAATCTATCTCTGGTTTTGATAGGAAATTAAAGGAATTACAGCTAAAGATGGATCTGAACTTTAGAAAGCCTCGGCTTGAGAATGAAATGGTGGAAATGCAGAGAGAGAGAGAGAGAGAGAGAGAGAGAGAGAGAGAGAGAGAGAGAGAGAGAGAGAGAGAGAAAGTACACATGCAGATTCAAAGAGAAAGAGAAGAGAGGGGAAAGCAATATAGATTAAAAGAAATTGTACTGGCAGGCCCTTTACACGCATGTTCAAGTTTTGATGTTACCAAAATATTAGTTTACTATCTCGCTTGAAGGAAAATAAATAGATCTTCACTTGAGAAAATAGCTTAAAACTTAAAGTAATGAGAGCATTGGACTTTATTATTACAAAGTGTTCATATTCAAAGTTCGAGATGTGTACACTTCACCGTCGGTACAACAAAACACTGATTGTGATCTGGTTAAGGAATATATCTTGAAGGGTCATCTGTTGGTACTTGAGGCATATCGACAAAAGTTTAGGAAATTTAGACAAGAAACTGGGCAGACCCATGCCGAATTTGTATGGGAACAATAACAACAACTGATAGGTGAAGCTAAGCGAAGAATGTTGATAGACAACCTCGGTCAGCACATAGCAATTTGAAGAATTCAAGAATTACATCGATATGGTGTCAATATTATTCTTGATGATAAAAATGTAGAATCTTTGGAAACTGCTGATTACACATCTGATAATTATCTCTTCACTCACAAAGATTCATTTGTCAATAAATCTTCCTGTCAGCAATTAGTTTGGTGAACATCATCTCAGTCTCATACGAGTAAATCCAAGTCTCAACTAGCAAAACGTTTAGAAAACAAACATCGGATAAGACTGATCAAAAATCCTTATGTCTTAATACTTACTGCAGATAGAAAAAGTATGCAATTTCTGATTGCTACAGGTTGAAAAGTAAACTACAGAATAAGGAGAGGTTTTCCAATCCACTTATTACAAAGAGGTCTTGGTCTAGGTTTTGTACTGAAGCAAATACATTTGTTGGGTCAATCAAACCACATTCTGATTCTATCTTGCAGATTTATGAGCCATTCATGTCAGAAGGTTCTATATCGCTTATCAGTGATTCTCCCAAGTCTATCCTTATTACAATATTAAGGAACACGTGACTTCTCAGCGTCTTTTGTTATCGCGTATTTTGCATTTGTCTGAGAAGTCTTTTAGCAGTGAATGTGTTCTTATCCCGGAGTATGGTGCGGTTTTGGTCATGTGCCTTAGTGAAAATGAAGCCACGCAAATCCCAGGTTTCTATTTTGTGAAAAATTGGGTCCTTATGAGAAAGTGGGAACCACCTGAAGTACCTGATGTTGACGAGTGGTTGGTGAGCTATCCGATTGTTAGACCTAGGTCATATCGAAAGGGAAGTCTTAGTCTAGCCCATGAAACTCTTTGCCTGGACAATTAGGAGTCGGTAAAACGTATCACAAGATCTTGAATCCTTTTTTATTGGCTGAAAATTAAAAGTGATTTTTCTAAATAATGTAGATAATATGGTCAGACTTGTCAAATGTTGAAAACCCAATCTGAAGATACCTAAGGTCCATCCGGAACCTATTCCTGCATTTGACGAAACATTTAGTAGAACTATGATAGACTCTGTCGGTCCCTTTCGTATTAGACCAAACCAGGCAACCGAAAAGATAATGTTTATTGCAGATGAACTGTTATGTATATTTAATTTGTATCTGTTATATTTTTACCATGATTATATGTTATGTACAATTGTATTTTGGATACGACCTTGTCTAAAATTAAGTTCATTTTGTACCTGACCAGTAACGTTTATTTTGTAAACACTTAAAACATAATTATTATTTATCTATGACTGTCGATTAAATATTAGGATCATGATCAATGGAAGGAAACATGTTTATCTTAATCTGAGTATGAGACATTGGAATTCCCCATGGAATAACCTGTCGCACCTGATGTTTTACACATTCCTTATTATAATTTTAGTAATAGAATTTATCTTGTTGGCAGCTAAGAATATTCTAGAAATTAATATTTGACCCTCATCCTGGTTCAACTTTTGTTCTTAGCTTTTTATATAAAGTTGTTTACTTTGAATTTCTTCATTCTTGCATTTGATCTCTGAGGTAGAATCAGACTTATTGCTGTGTTCAGTATTTCATTCGGGTGGAATTATTTATTTAAATTATTATTCACTGGAAATACAAAGTGTTCATCAAAATATTCTTCGACTGGAAGATTAATTTGGAATTATACCATTTTCAGACAAGAACATTTTTGGGATTATATTATTGTGATACATCAAAAGATTGTTAGCACATCGCGACATTACATGCCACTGGCACATTAGCATATTCGAAACAACATGAGCGTTAACACATAGAGTATTTTAACGTATTTGTAATATTAATAGAATTTAGTGGAAACTTTATGTATTTGGACTCCTGATAATCTTTTAGGACTATTTGGGATATAATTCGTCTTACCCTAAGTTCTTTTTTAATTTTCACTTCCCACTATAGGGAAATAAATGATTTATTGAATTTTAGAAAACTTGTTGGTTTTCGCTCTTTTCTGTTACTTTGTTTAAGGCCATTGAGTCGTAATAGCGCTCGCACGTGTATAGTAGTACTATATTGCTTTATCTTGTGTATGTTTTGTCATTCATAAGATATCTTCCTATGTAATTTTATTTATTTTATTAACCTGTTCATATTTGAAAAACATGTTAAAAACAGGTTATTGTATAATGATTTACTATTATTTATGAGGAGAACGTGTTATATATATATATATATATATATATATATATATATATATATATATAT
>JAECUM010063986.1:0-11115 GCA_016617855.1 Megalonaias nervosa | reverse complement strand
ATATATATATATATGTCCACATCTGTGTGCTTTCTGTGTGCTCTTCTGCGCGCATGGACGCTGGTCTCGTGCAGGCAAGAAACAACCATTGCAACATTCAAATATTTTTCAGTGTTTGTCGCTGACTTCGTGTCTCTAGTTTTAATCTGCCTTTTGCGATCTTTAAGTTTCTAAGTAGTTATGTTTGTGTCTGAAGAACATCCGCGTAAGATGTAACACCGGTACTTCAATAAAGTAAGATGTTACACCGGTACTTCAATAAAGTAAGATGTAACACCCGTACTTCAATCAAGTTTTGATACAGACTAATTAAAATCGAGATTTACCTATCAGTAGATCTAATAAAGGCGCATGTTCTGGTGACCATTGGAATTCCCGGCACACCTGTGTTTAGTAGCCTATCAAATAAATATTGTATTTTGTGTTGGGGGGGGGGGAGCGGGGAGAGTTATAATTAGAAACGACATGTTCCGAATGACATGTTTCCCTTTCGTAAAATTTGAAAGCTGTAATCTGACTGGTAAATCGAAAGGTGAACAGAACATGGCCTCGTATTGGCGCCCTGACGATCTCCGTTCTGTTGGACTTCTTAATTTCAATCAAACTGGCTTTATCGTTACTAAACATTAGAAATGAAGACAGTCATTCTTGCAGGCCATGGGATTAGGAGATGAAACATTAATTTTCATGTTACTTAAAGAAAGAATATTAACTAAATTTGTTTAACAGCAGGATACCTGCATATACTATTTTCCAAAACAAATTTCAGCATTATATTTAGATTAGTTTTGAGGACTAGTTTATTTTTACTTGCATCACAAATGGAGAAATGTCAGTAAAAGTAGTGCGATATCACACACAGATGGATTGGAAATAACTTTATCTGGTACTAACTAGAAAAAATGAAGTGACCTCAAAGGTAAAATTATTCTATCACGCATACTGACATCAGCCAAGGGTGGTGATTAATAAATCACTATTATACTTTTTGTATTACTTACTTAGGCGAGGAATAAATGACTACTATGCTTTTTGTAATACTTACTTAGGCGAGGAATAAATGACTACCGTGCTTTTTGAATTACTTAATTAGGCTCAGAATAAATGACTACTGTGCTTTTTGAATTACTTAATTAGTCGCGGAATAAATGACTACTGTGCTTTTTGTATTACTTACTTAGGCGAGGAATAAATGACTACTGTTCTTTTTGTAATACTAACTTAGGCAAGGAATAAATGACTACTGTGCTTTTTGTATTACTTACTTAGGCGAGGAATAAATGACTACTGGGCTTTTTGTATTACTTACTTAGGCGAGAAATAAATAACTACTTTGCATTTTGTATTACATAATCGAGTATTAAAATACTACTATGCGTTATTGTATTACTTTTCCAAGGAATAAATTGCCTCTGTGCTTGAGTGTATTACTTTGAGAAGGGATAAATTGCTAATATGATTTACTGTATTATATGGCCAAGGAATACAATATACTATGTTTTAGTGTATTGCTTGGCCAAGGAATAAATTACTACTATGCTTTAGTGTATTACTTAGCCAAGGAATACATTGCTACTATGCTTTAGTGTATTACATGGCTAATGAATACATTGTACTATGCTTTAGTGAATTACTTGGCCAAGGAATAAATTACTACTATGCTTTACTGTATTACTTGGCCAAAGAATAAATTACTACTAGGCTTTAGTGTACTTGGCCAAGGAATAAATTACTACTATGCTTTACTGTATTACTTGGGCAAAAAATAAATTATTACTACGATTTAGTGTATTACTTGTCCAAGGAATACCGATAAAATACTACTATGCTGAAGACAAAATAATTATTTGATTTGGAAGGGGGGGGGGTTAAGCCATTACGTGAAAACTTAATGAATAATTGAGTTTCTACTTTCTGAATTATTAAGGTTGTTTTCAAGTTTGGTTTATTAAACTTATAGTTGAATTAAAAATATTGTACACAACAGGTCTAACACACATTCAACACCTTCGTAATCTCTTCGAAAGGGACAATGGTAGTACAACGATCTTTATGTACAAGCATGGTCAAATAATCCCTTAACACGTCTATTTGATCTAAACAGTGTTTCAGTTTCTTAACTGGATTATTGCAACCAATATAAAGTAACCAACTAACTGTATCGTGCCGTCTTGCTTCATCCAGGACGGTGGTCATTGCATTCTACCGGTCGTCATTGATTTCTAGGGTGCAAATATCACATACAGGTCATAAATGAGTGCAAAATAACCGACTTTATTCAATTTCTTAATTCTTTTATGTTTCTTTATGTTTTGGTTCTTTCAAATGTAATTAGAATCTCGATGTTGAGCTTGAAATTTCCGTTATACTTACCATGGCGCAAATATGTTTTCCGAGGACTCAAAGTTAGTATACGAGTCGATAATGTGCGGGTTTGGGTGAGCTACCGATTTTTTGTGTGTCTATGTTACTATTTTTGTAGAATTATTTTTACCTGTACGAAATACCTCACTAAGATCGCAGTGACCATCATGCTTGTACTGTTGTCTCGTATGTTTTTACTTTTACCATTAAGGTGGTCACTTTCTTTTAAGATTACTAAGGTACAGGGGTTTATAAAGTGGTATTTAAAGTGCAAATTGGCTCTAATTATTTACGAAATTTCTTTCGTGCTTTCATGGGCAGAGTGAGAGACATGCAACAAATCCAATAGATTCTCTGAAGTAGTTGCGAAGGTCTTTATGTTATGTCTGTTCTACTTGATTTTGCCAACAATGTTGCATATGTAAGGTTATTCAGGTTTGACAGTGAGTGTAAAGGGAGATCAAACTTTGAATTTTGATGTCGAATGGCCCTGGAACCTCATCAGAGCAGTTGGGGAGAGGGGACAATTATGTGAATAGTGATTTTCTTTCTCCAATATATTTCATTGTTTGCTCCTTATGACAATATTAATCTTATTGGATTTGGGGTTGACATTGTTATGTATGACAATATCAATCAAACAGGGCTTGTGTTGGAGGCGAGCGGTGGGGGTTGGGTGGGACTCTGTATGTTCCTATGAATCACACAGGCCTTAGGGTTGAGGACGATGGTTTTGTAGTTGTCTGATTTGCAGCAGTTAGAATATGTTGTCATTCACATTTTAATAAGATTTCAATAAAGTTATTAATTTATTTTTCAAGAACCCAAAATCTTTTCAATCAGATTATTGTAAATTAGGCACTTGCAAAATGAACATATAAGCAAAAAGAGACTGATTGTAGTAATAAGCTATTGCTTTTGGGTGTTTGTTCAAAATCATAACTTTATCTGCATTTCCAAAAATAATGTTATCTCTTTAGACGAAATGGGGTCTTTACAATCTGACAAAAAGGTGTGCAGTTAATGCATTCCTTTGTCCATAAAAGGTTGCATGAAAACAAAGTCTTAAACATTTTTAAAATGTACATGGGCAGAGACTCAAATTCTTTCAACACTCGCAGGTATAAAGTGTCAACATCCGGTCGAAACAGTATTTTTAACGATTGGCTTTAGGAAGGTGGGGAAATTTTAAGGTTATTGAAATAGAAGCTTGCGTCCTTCAATCGGCATTTGAATATTGCATGCCCGAACAATGGATAAATAATTACTTTTGCATATACAAGAGGGAAATCTTTTATTGAACATTTTATTGTTATGGCATCGGTCGTGTTCAAAGCATCGAAAAATTTACTTCTGCTCTTGGTTTGGAGATTTACGGAATGAGTTTGTTCAAGTGGTGCTTGGTTAATTAAGCACTGTTTCAGAATAGATGTTGAATTAGAGCCTTCTCAAACCGGGAACATACGGGGTGCCTTTAGCAGGGTCATAGATAACAAAAATGTTCCGAAACGATGGCGCGTCTTTAATGGCCTATCAGAAAACAAATTTGATGTCGTTGTGTCTAGAAAAAGTTAATATTGTATTGAATGAAGAGATGTTCTTGAATCTGCAATTGGTTTTCAGGTATTATGCAGGTAGAAGCAATTGTTGTACACACGGTTTCTTCCATCAAACAAAGTAGAAGATAGGGCTTGAATTCTTCTTAATGCAATTAACACTAAAATGTCTAGCTTCCGGACAATATATTTTTGTACTGCAAAGTCTGGTTTACGGACACCAAATTTGAATTGCAAAAAAAACACGGATGTTTTTATTTATTTATTTATTTATTATGTGGGCTTATAGTCTGTATAGTTTTAAAACTGCCGGTGAAATAACTTCATCCAAACGATGCATCTTTGAATGAACTGCGTGTCTCAACGTCTTGAACGAAGCTGTTCGAGTCTTATTACAACCTACTAGGGATGCCCTCTTTTTGCGTTTAAAACGGACTCGTTCTCAAGAAACTATAGCGCAGAGGTCTGCAGAGTATACTCCAATACTTACACTTTTACTTACTCTAGTTGCACAATTCAAGCTTATCACACACTTAAAGCACAGAGCCCAGCTCCAAAGATATGCATTATGTTATTGATGTGCAAGTGTACAACTCAGTGTAGGAGAAGAGTGTACGCATGTGCAAGTCACGACCATCCTTGCATTCAAACCTGCGTCTGTTTGTCTAGATAAAGTTTAAAGCATTGAACACAATAGATGGGCTTTACTTTCGATAGCTGAGGATTGACCAAAATCTAAAATTTGTGTGTAGGGTGTTTTAATATTTTATTGAGTATATTTAAAGCAATAAAAACTATAATTACTGCTTATTTCAGAACGGATGCACGCTTGACCCAACACTATCAGGTACGAAATATGCTTTCAATATTATTATATTTTCTTTATTATTATATAAAGACATCTTTTAGCGATTAAGAGGTCTCAAAGTGGGGTTAAAATCAATAACGTAAAAATATACCACCTTAGATTTGAAAGCCTCTCTTTTGCATGCCGTATTGCTGCATCTAACGAACTAATCAGTTTTGCTGTGGGGATTTGATTTGAAGGGGTAGTTTGATTTGCTAAAAGTTTTCATCTGCCATTCTTTGTAACGAAAAGATTACTGCTTTTATTTGACAGACTACATTATCATGGTGTTAGCTACGGACGAAAGAACTCCAAACACAGAATTTCTGGCTTCTACTGTATAGTCCCACAACTGCAAAGGTGATAGGAAAAGTGTGTGGCTCTTTAGCCGACAGTTTCGGTCAACAATAATCAACATTACAAGAATACAAGCCTTATGAAGTATATTGAATGTTTGGTTATAAAGGCTTACTAAGAAAATAGAGTGCTATGTGAAATTTAACGTGTCGACGTATCGGTATGCAATCTCCATTAATATGGCATAGTGCTAGTATTAAAAAAAAAATTAAAAGCAAACTATCATGAAAAATTCGAATGCCTCGGCTGTCTCCAACAGGGATAAACGATAAATGATTTCGGTATGTTTAATATTATTCATTAAGCAGTCTATCTTTATCTTTGTGGACGAATGCCGAGGTTTCCGAATTAAATGTTATTGCCGTCTTGATACGGACACGTCTGCTGGAGAGGAAATGCTTGTGTTTAAATATAGATGCCTCTTTAAGAACATTTTGTCCATCTTGTTGAAATCAGTATTGAAATTTGGAATTACTTTCAAGTCAACCAATATGTATTCTGGTTTTCTGTAATATTTCTTTACAAAGCTTTTCGGCTGCGATGTGTAACAAGTCATTCTTGAACCAAATGGCGGACTGATCCTGTCTTTCTTTTGCCACAGATGTTGCGACGTAGCAGCAAAAATTTAAAAGCGATGCCATGTCTGATCAAAAAAGAGCTATCAAAAGCTGCACTCTCTTTTAATTTTTTTCGGCGTGATCCGTAGAATGTCCATCTTTACCGCTGCTGCAATAACTTGCCTTTCTGTTACAAAATGCGTCACTTATTTCAACGCAAAACGCATTCAAATGCCTTTAAAAATATTACTGCAAAATTCTATTCGTAAATAAATAATATGAAGAAAGTTTTAAAAGGTAGCTGTAACACGTCTTGTCCTTTTAACGAGTCTAAAATAACTGTCTTCTTATTTTGCATATCAAGGTATTTATTAAATCATGATACAATACTGTAAAGATATTTATCAATAGTATATTATTTAGATATTTGCATGTAATGAATAGGAAAAGGTCCAACTCTTTTTTTTTTTTTTCTTTTATGAATGGCTTCTAAATTTACGAATTGTGTACAAAATCCCACGGCAAATTAAAAACCTTCTCTGTAACACTTTTTCTTAAGACCATATAAAAAGACACAATTAAAATGAATCCTCAATAATGAAATGAAGCGGGAGAAGGGTTTCAAATGGGTACATATTAAAACGAGATTTAATTCTCTAATTTAATCTAGATTTTGAAAGATCAGTAATTTTAGTGCGGTGCCTAAATGTGTGTGTGTGTGTGTGTGTGTGTGTGTGTGTGTGTGTGTGTGTGTGTGTGTGATTTGGATTTTTAACGTAGCTGTTGCAATTTCCCAGTGATATCACAACGGTGTAAACAGTGTAGCAGTTTATGGTGATGTCTAGCACTGGGGCATCATGCCGCAGACACGTAGCATAATGTCCCACCCAGTCACATTATCATAACAAAAGGCCGACCAGTCCTAACACTAACATCTTAATGCTGAGCGCCAAGCGAGGCAGCTGCTACTACCATTTTTGTAAGTCTTTGGTACGATTCGGCCGGGGTTCGAACACGCGAACTCCCGCATCCGAGGCTGACGCTCTAACCACTTACGTCACCCGAGCGGTCGCCTACATACATAATTCGAAAGTTATATATTTTATGCTTTCCTTCGGCGAATGCATTTAAAGTACATCCTCAGAAACAGGTGATCCACAAAAATGTCTTGTTCAAGAATAGCCAGCACACTGGGCAAGGAAACCTTAGAAAGGAACGTAGAGGCATTGTAAGCAAGCTGTGGTTTACATTTCGAGTCAACATATAATCAAAATGTACCCGAGCCAAAACGTACTCATATCAAAACTTAAAATCAGTCACAAATGTAACGAAAACAATTTAAATTATAATCATATTGGCGACCATAAAAATTATTTTAAATTTTGTCCGCCTACCTGTTTTAACATTATTATTTTTCAGCATTATGTCGTATTATTTAGAGGAGTAATTACCCCAGATTACCTTTCTGCCTAACTTTGGATTTTGCAACAAAAATTGTTGGAATTTTTTCCAAATGTTACATGCAGATTTATAGTGGTAGAATCTTGGATGACTTAAATTTCCAACGGTCCAAGTTATCATTTACAGGTCCTATTATCCGTCAATGGCCATCATCCTGTCTTTGGTTTCAGAGCCACAACTTTGGCAGCAATTGCTGGGTTTCAGTCAAATTTGGCATTTAGTTTTATATTGATACGACATTGTAGATGTCCGATTTCAGCTGTTTTGTTTCATCATTAACAGAATTTAGCATCCCTGGTTGCTCGTATTCCGAATTATATTTGCCACAATGTTGCTCGATTTAATTTTAATTTTGCAAACATCTTTAATTTGATGAGGACCTTAAATGAGTTCACTTTCAATGTTTCATAATTTGTACAAGTTGTTAACCCTTGTTGTCGATTCCCTTAATTTTGGTGCCAGCAGCATCACTTAACGAAGGGTGATATTAATGAGTTTTTGATGAAACTGCATTATAGTCCTAACTTTTTTCTAACCGATCCATGCAGAAATTTATCTATTATTTTATTTCCATTCATTCCCTTGCCAAAACATGGGCTATTTTTCATACAGATTCAAGTCTGAAACAGTTGTTATGATGCAGAGCTGAATGTCAGAGCTGAATGTCATCACAGTACATAACAGAAATTGTAATCATTTAATTGGTCATTTACTGAAAGTGACCTATGCTCGATGGTCAAATAATTGGAACAGAAAACGTTATCTTTTTAACTTACAAAAGTTGCAACATTTCGTATCTTCCTTTTGTTAAATTTAATTATGGTTCTGATTGCCCATCATCTTAAGTCTTAGTTTCACTTCATATCTTAACCAAGAAAATTTAAATTTAAACTAAATTTGAAATGTGCATTATGCTAGTATTAGTATGGCTTCCAATTATTTCCCTTTCCAGTTTTCTAAGTCCTGATATAGTGGAGTTATGGTCCCTGAGTAGGGTCACGTTTACTACGAAATGTTGGATACAGATTTAGTTTTATGTACGGCTTTATATTGATGGGACAATTGATGAGCCTATTTTCATCTATCTGTTTCTCCAATGGAAATGTTTGTAAGGACCTAATATAATTAACTGGTGGAATTGTAGGCCATTTTTAAAACTTTGTTTATCACCCTTGCAATACCATCATCCGATTTAAAGCAAATTTCTCGTGCAGTTTTATATTATTGAATTATTGCATGAGCTGGACTAGCAGCACGTTACGCCATTTTTAACAGAGCTTTGGCCTATTAGTAATGGATGCGCGCCATCCATTTCATGTTTTTAAAGTCCTCCAGAGCAAATTGTAGCAAACAGGGTGCAGATTCAATTGATTTTACTTTTGATTGACTTCGGAGCATTATTTAGTATAAAATTCTTATGAATACTGAAAGTTGTTATATATCATTGTTTACACTTATTTCTAGTATCCGCTGTGTCTTGATAGTTTAGCGTACCAGACAGAAATGCTCCGTGTTTGAACCCTACCATTGGATCAGCGTGGGCCATGTTCTTAGGCAAGGAACTTTATTCCAGTTGTCTCGGCAGCAACAAAATAAACTATGTTTCTGTGCCCTAAAAATCCAAACTAGATCTAACTACCAACCAACCAACTAACTGTACCAATTCTTTCCACGTGTCTCTTTCAATTATTAATAAGTATCATCAATATTTTGATCTCATGTGTTAATAAAAGATTGTTATATGGAAAATTTATTTACGTGTTATTGAGTATTAGATTTGACCCATATTGAACTAAAATATTTCTGTGACCTCAGCAACCCCATTTCACCCCATCCACCTGCCCCCGTGATCCGTTGTTCTCTGTGAAATATAAAGGACTTTTCCCAGTTTTGTACCTACCGGAAACATGGCGTTTGTCTTTCTGTACAAATTATTTAAACAAATATTGTATATATGCAGTATTGTAATTTTGTAAAAACAATATTATTGGAAGTTATTTTGTTACGTTCATGTTTTTATATTATTTATTTTTTTTTTAATTTTAGCTCAACGAACTTGACTCATACAAATATTTTTTATGTTTAATTCAGGAATAAAATATAACACTGATGGTGAAATAAAAATATTATCTGATACGAAAAGGTATAATAAAGGCACACGCAACATTGAATTATACTAGTCTATGTATACCCAACCACCCGCCCACACACATGCATACACACTGACAGGCACGTACGATACATACCAACTGACATATTCAAATGAAGAGGATACATTCAAACTGACACGTAAATAAACAGAGAGGATACATACTACCCGACGCATAAATAAGAATAAAGAAGATACAAAGTGATACATAGAAATGAAGAGGACGCATATAAAGTGACACATAAATAAACACACAGAGGATACGTATTATCTGACACATAAATAAACATAAAGAGGATACAAACCGACACAGAAACATGAAAGGATACATAAAAATTGACACATACATAAACATAAAAAGGATACATGCGAACATCATAATTTACTACTAAACATAACTTATAGCTAAACATTGTAACTTGCTGCTAAACATTGTAACTTACTGCTAAACAGAATAACTTGTAGCTAAACATTATAACTTGCTACAAGACGTTGATTACATTCTGAATTGTCATCTTTTCAGTCCAATCAAATTTTTCAAAGTGTAGCATTTTTCTTTTTAACACTGTCATAAAATCTAAAATTATTTCCTATCCGTCAACGTACGTTTTTAAATCATCATAAGAACAGAAGGAACCGCCACATGCAACAGCCAAACCTGTTACAGGTAGTCACTCGTGAGAAAAGGCAAAACTGTCCGTTGCACACAGGTGACCGCTGTACATAGATTCACCTTTGAATAAATGCACCGAATATTATTATTATTATTATTATTATTATTATTATTATTATTATTATTATTATTATTATTACATTATCAAGATTGATTTATGTGCTCTGTACAACAAAATTATAATTACGTGTATATATTTTTCTCTCACAAATTATTGTATCCTCCTCTTTTTAATCCATTCTATCAATGAAACCACCGACTTAAAAGATATACACCTATCTAAGTTTGTTTATGCTATGACAGCGATATTTGGATTGGTCAGTTGCTCTGCTCGACAAGATCAAACTACAGTCGGCTTTTTTGAGATACCTGTCATAATGGCTAAAAGGTGGCCTCCATTACTACTGTGATAACAGAAGTACTTTTCTAACCATCCTACAAACGAATTGATTCGACCCTCATCCCTAATGATATAAACTGCATCGCTTTCGAAACTGACAGATTGACATCTTACAATTACACTGTCAACATGAAGATAAGAAATATTTACACATTGATTCACCTGATAGTCCTTATCAAAACAATGCCTTTTCCATGAAGCAAAGATTCAGTTTGCACAGACTGAACGGTCAATGTAGTGACTGCATATAACAGGGAGAAACCATTGTTTTGTTAGGAAACACCTGGCAGCTTAAAGTGGAAAGCAGGCGACCGTTAAATACAGGACAGTTATACGGGAAATTTGCTTGGGGGAGTCATAATGTCCGTTGTGACCAGGTGACCATTGAGTAAAGATGACTATTAGGACAGATTTGACTGAATATCAATAACATTATGGATGCCTTTTTACATGACAATATTTTATACAAAATTTCTGTGATCCTAATGTACTTTATGTATACCATATAAGTGAAAATAAAACATCTTTAATAGCATAATGTTTAACGGTTAGGCAAATTCTTAATGTTTCTATTACAGTTTTCCCAGAACTTGTTGGTAAGATCTTGGAAGAAATAATTTATTAATTGTTTTAGTAATTGGCACCATTCTACATAAAAGGGGACAGCACAGAAAGATCTTTCTGGATAATGCGGAAGTGAATAGTTTGAGAAACGTCTAGGAGTCACAGTTGCCGACATTTTATATATATA
>JAECUM010063985.1:0-21659 GCA_016617855.1 Megalonaias nervosa | reverse complement strand
GTGTTATAATCTGATTGTAAAACGTCTTGCTTAAGATATTTGGGATCCTAATGACCCCTTTCTCAAACGCGTACACGAAACGCAAATGACAAAGAATACATTAGAAAAAGAAATTAATATATGCAACTCTGCATGATATTTAAAATAATTGTTATTTGCCATATGGTTTTATATATATATATATATATATATATATATATATATATATATATATATATCCATATAGAGAGTATATATATATATATATATATATATATATATATATATATATATATATTCTGTGGATGCATTCTAAATTCAGTACAAGATGATGAAAACAGCAATATATTTTCAACACATTCAAAGTAAGATGAATAAGTGGCATTGTAAGTCATGATATAGTACATTTTGATAACTATATAAAAGATACATATATTAATTACGATACTAAGTAATTTAATTGTCAATATGTCGCCTGTTTCTCTTCTTGTTTTTGTTTTTATATAATGCATGTATAATAATGACATTTATTTTCATCTTTAGATCATGTTTTATGTAAAATAAAGTAGGCTACTGTACTTCAATGTTAGCAACTCAGTTGCGATCCTAAAATAAGAAAGAAAACCTTGGACTGTGAGGCGTGAAAAGACATCCAAAACAGTAACAGATTACATTTATGTTCATGATCATCGTTGTCAGGAGTAATTTTATATCACATAACATTTGACAGTTAAGATAGAGTTTTAAAACATGAGGCTAGTTTAAAACATCTTTGAATTGCATTTAAACCAAAATGATGTTCCATCAAATAATGTAAAACGTCCCTAGCGACAGTGTTTGACCTTAGAAAGGTATTAAAAGTGTGTCTCATTATCTAAAGATATCTCTGATATATAATGATATTATGTAATTATTTAATAAACATTTGGTGCTGTCTTAAAAGGGTGATATGGGTGCAGTATCGCCATTACATAATGAATATTTGGGATTATATAGTTACACTCGATCCCATGCTTCGGACCATTTCTCATTCGCTCTCGCTATTCAAGTAGACCGGCTCCATTCACTTTTTAAGACAGTATAGGAAGCCTGGAGATAGTGTTTGAAATATGAAACTCAATTAAATGACACTTTAAAGACGTCTGATATATATTTTAAAAGGAATGTAATCGATTGCAGCTATATAAAAATGAAATACGACACATTGCCTCCTTGTATTGATGAAATCCTCGTTGCCTCTGTGGCAACAACCAATGACATGTATCGAATCTTATGCAACACCTTTTATATCTTCAGTGATTACCTACTAAATCTTCTGTCATGCATAAGTCCCCCCAGGAGATGTTGGAGTCATTGATATCAACGTTTGTGATAACACTTAGCTAGAAAACTATTGAAACATATGTGATAAAAGTTGTTACCTTTAATATTTATGGATTGGATAATATATCGCTTCTATCAAACTTCAACAAAGCCAAGACGTCTTCCATGAAACCGTTGCTGTTTTATGATTTCAGGAAACCTCCACCAGTTATTTTATTAAACTATAAAATGTTTTACTCACTTGAGTATTTACCCTGCAATCATTGTCTCACTTCAACATGATAATCAGATCGTAAAAATGAAGTGTACTGTGACCACAAACATTCTACGAACAAATGCTTTAGAGACAGAGTAGAGAAAGGGAGAGACCTACTTTAACAAAACTACAACGAATTTTTTTTCAGCCGTTCATGTTGATTACCTACCGCATATTAACAATTAAAATAAAAAGAACATTCACAATACCCACCCAAAAAAATGAATCGCGTAGAATAATAACAATAATAATATATGGCCTGAAGTAGCTGATGCATTATGACATACATATAAATAGTCTTATTTCATGTTACAAAATTGTTACACTACTCTTCACAAGTTGAAACCAATTGTATTAGTACCAGCACACTACCATAAACAACACATTTTTGGGACGGTTTGAATTCTAGAGCTTATGTTCATTGTTTTTATTTAAAAACAAAAAAGGAAAGAACCCAATACAATTGCGATCATATGAAAAAAATGAGTAAGAACAACATTGAACCAGTAAGGTTTCAACTCAGGCTACATAAATCATAAACCACAGCGTCGTAACACGTACATGCAACTGAACTCACGAAGTTGATTAATTTAGTTACTAATTCGGTTTTGCCCGTTTAAGAAAAACAAAACATCAAAAATCTTAATCAGCTATTAACGCTTACTCATCCGAACGCAGAAGTCGAAATTAACTTCTATGGATCTACGATATCAATACAGCCACTCAATATTTGTTTGAGCCCTATGCTTAACTAAGGAAAATAAGCATCTACGTTGTCTTTCACAGGCTTGTAATCTGCTTTAAACAGTCATCCAAGTTGACCTTACTAGGCACAATAGGCACATTAGAAACCTATTCCATCTGTATAAAGCGCTAAGACGTTTTTTTACTTTTTGACCTCTTCTTTCCTTCTAAATAGTTTTGCTTTTATTTGCGCTACAATATTATTTCTATCGATAATGGCGAGACATGACTTGATGTGTGTCCTGATGAATAGTGGAAGAAATAGTTTGAATCTAGTCACACTTGAGACAAAGAACAATGGGGAATCCAAGCGAGCGCCATACACGTCGTCAGGCGATTAGCTTTTAAATAACATAGGGTGTTTCTCAAATCAAGGAAACCGCCACACATGCAGCTATACACAGCCACTCCATACAGAAATCCAGGGGTGGCATAACAAAATGTGCTCTCACTGCCCAAATATTACTATAGGACGACTTATTCCCAACCGGAAACTCGTCAACTAATAAAAGTGTGAATAAACAGAATCATGTGAACATGGCTCGTGTGCAATTAAACTCCTTTCGTAACGCATTGTAAATAATATGTTATTCACTATTTTTGAACCATATTACATGGGTTTCTCGAAACTTCCGCAAGCTAAACTGGATGGTCTGTCTGGATTTTAGTGGCAGAACCATTGTTTTTCATTGATAGGAGCTGTAAAGAACACATTCGTTCTATCAGATAAAATGAAGTTTTGCAAAGCTAAGCAGTTTTAAGAATAGCGAATCTAGATGTGATACGAGGTAAAAATGGAAACGAACAGTGAGGTGTTAAAACGTTTACGACCGATACACCAATTTTAAGCACATGGTATTCGTGTGTCCAGAATTATTTTCCATCAGAATTAAAAAGGGATGGGGTAGTGAACGAGGATTGTTGTATCTGGAACACGTACATAAACGGACGTGATTGTTACATCCAATTCATCAAACATATCATTAATTTGGGGTCGTTTGAGACTATTAAACTTAATAAAAGTAAAAACAGAAACATTGATCACTATGTTGTGCATTGCTGTGTAATACTTATATTTTGTTTATGTAATAAAATTATTATTATATATCTGTTGAAAAAGTAAAATTGATAATATGGGGTGTTACGTATCGGCTAGTTCAAAGTAAAACAAAGAAAGAGTGACTACAACAAGCTTTGTAAATTTTAACAAAAATAATTTATTTCTCTAGAAAATACGGTGAAAAGGTAAATAGGTGAAACAAGACTTACGATTTACGAAGAAGATTCCAAAAATTGTTCTAAAGTTGTGAAAACACATAAGTCCTGTGAAATAAACAGTTCTAAATTGATACAGTCTGAATCTCAGTTCCGATCCAAGATGGCGGATGATGACGTCAGACGAAGGCTAACACAGAATGTCCAGAATGTTCACTGTAAAGCACAATTTGTATTGTTCTGCTCCGATTTAGAAGTAATTTCATCAAATATCTTTGTCCAAAGCCAGTAGTGTTGTTCTCCAGGGAAAATAATTATTTAGAAAGTAGATGAAATACAGCTACCACCACTAACAACACACATGTTGTTCCTCGTACGAATGCACAACTCTTTCCAGCACAGAAATACCTTTTCCTTAAGGTATTTGAAACTCTAAGATGTCATGAAGTGACTCAAGTATAACTGACTACGACTATGACTATCACTATGACTGAACTTTCTTACAGATAACTAAGCATATAAAAGGAACTAATACATCGTTTCATGTACACACGCACGATAGACACGTGTGATTTCACAATCCACCTGGACATTACGAAAACCTGAACAAGTATCAGCCAATCATTTACATAGCTACTGCTGAATGTTTACTTGCGACGAATTTACTAACATACAAAGCTCGTGCTTACATGAGTCACATTTACGTTTTAAATAAATACGATGTTTCTAACATACTATTAGACCCATGCAAACATAATCATCATGATAATAACAACTACATTTAATGATGTAAAAATAACATAAAAATGAAACAAAGAATTAGAAGAATTTAAATTTTATTTTAACACATATGTAATTTAACTACAGGGTCGTAACACTTTCCCCCATAAAGAAAAAAGAAAGATTTATGTAATAAAGCTTTCTTTTTTACTAGATGTAAATTGTACATGAACTAAAACAAATCTACATAAGAAGAACTCTTATGAATTTACACAAAGGTGTATATGAAAATGATATTTCTATACACGGGAAAGTGCATCTGCAATTAAATTATCTTTTCCTTTAATGTGCCTGATGTCAAGATTGTACTCTTGCAAAAATAAACTCCATCTCAACAGTCTTTGATTTTTATTTTTCATTCTGCTGATGAAAGTAAGGGGGTTGTGATCACTAAACACAACAACCGGAGAAGGAGCTGAGCTGATATAAACTTCAAAATGCTGTAATGCTAGCATTAAATCCAAGCATTCCTTCTCGATTGTTGAGTAGTTTCTTTGGTGTTTATTTAATTTCTTAAAGAAGTAACACACAGGGTGTTCTACACCATTTTGTCATCTTGAAGCAAAACTGCTCCAACCCCAACATCACTTGCATCCACAGATAGTTTGAATGTTTGACTGAAATCTGGAGCTGTTAAAACTGGTGCACTTTCAAGTATGGCCTTTAATCTATCGAAAGCCTCTTGACATTTTTCAGTCCAAAGAAACTTGTTTTTCTTTCTTAACAAGTTTGTCAGAGGTTCAACAATATCAGAAAAATTAGAACAAAATTTGCGATAGTACCCAGCCATACCCAAAAAATCGCATCAGCTCTTTTTTACTGACAGGCACAGGAAATTCAGAAATAGCCTTGACCTTAGCATCTATAGGTTTAATTTGACCATGTCCCACAATATGTCATAGAAAAGTTACACACACACGGCAGAACTCACTTTTAGATAAATTAATAGTCAACTTTGCATCCGTGAGTCTGTCGAAGAACTTCCGAATCGTTCCTAGATGTTCTTTCCAGGTGTTGTTGTAGATGATGACATCATCAATATAGGCATCACAATTGGCTAGACCAGAAGTAATCATATTTATAAGGCGTTGAAAAGTACTTGGAGAACCCTTCATCCCAAATGGCATTACTTTATACTGGTAGAGTCCATCTGGAGTCACAAATGCCGAAATTTCTTTCGCTCTTTCCGTTAGTGGAATTTGCCAAAAACCCTTTAGAAGGTCGAATTTAGTGACGTATTTGGCATTTCCAATTTTGTCGATACAATCGTCGATTCTTGGCAATGGGAATGAGTCTGTTTTAGTCACACTGTTCACCTTCCTATAATCCGTAAACATTCGGAAAGTTTTATCCGGTTTAGGAACAAGAATGCACGGTGAACTCCAATCACTCTTACTGGGCTCTATAAAATCATTTTCCAGTAAATACTGAATCTCTTTTTTCATGTATTCCTGTTTGAAAGGATTCATCCTGTATGGGTGTTGTTTCATGGGTTTCGAATCTACTATTTCAACGTCGTGAAAAATTTTGTTTGTCCTTGTAGGCACATCTGGAAACAAGTGCTCATATTCAGACAATAATTGTTTAAGTTCACTTTTTTCTTTGATTTTGTAAATGAGAAAGTTTCTGGTCTAGATTTTCCATAACTTCCGAATTCCGAAGACTGGTTGTTCCAAGATCAGTAGAATCCAACTGAATTCCTTCATTCAAATCCTCATTTGGTGGGACAGGTACAACTAAATTAATTGCATAATTCACCTGGCTATTTCTTTCAAAATAGTAGTACTCCAATAATTTATTTAGACTTGAGTACTAATATTATAATTTAACTCATTCATTTTCTTCTTTACTTTGTAAGGGCCATAAAATCTTACTTGAAGAAAATTCTGCAGAATGCGCAAGAGAGAATGGACTTTATTACGCAACTCAAAAATTCTCTCTAGTAAAATTTGGTGAAACCATAGTTTCACATTTGACTTGAACTGCTGAATGCCAAATTCAAGTATAACAAGCTGGAGCATACCAGACTTGAAATTTGATCTTTGACCAGATTGATCAAATTTGAGAAGGCCAAATTGAGCAAAATTCCTCAAAGGAATTACCTCTGGAAAACTTGCTGACGCACACATGATGGTCAACAAATTTTGGTTTTCTGACTTGGTCTTTGGTAAGGGATCAACACAATCTACCATATTTCTACTGAATGGCTGTCAAATGCAGGAATTGGTTGCAGATGAGCTTTAGGTATCTTTTGATTTGGTTTTCCTACAATTTGACAAGTATGACAAGATCTACAAAACTTGCAAACATCACTTTTAATTTTTGGCCAATAGAAGTGAGTCAAGATCTTGTGATGCGTTTTATTTATCCCTAAATGACCAGCCATAGGAGTTTCATGGGTAAAACTAAATATTTCCTGTCTGTAAGGTTTCGGAACCATAATCTGATATTTTACTGACCATTCGTCACTAGCAGGTACCTCGGGAGGTCTCCATTTTTTCATAAGAACTCCATTTTTTATGAAGTAACAGACAGGTACTTCAGTTGCTTCAGTTTCACTAACGGCCCGCTGAAACAAACATGAGATCTCAAGATCTTTCTCCTGTTCGACGACAAGTGATTGTCGTTTATCACCCTGATCAGATAAAAGAATGAGTATTCAAAAGAGGATCACTATGATCAATACATTTTGACTGATCCAAATTAGAAGTGAAAGTGACCTCATCAAAAGCCTGACCAATACATGTGTCAGCTAAAAGAATACATTCCTTATCAAAATCATTCTCAAGAGCCTTTTTTGCCATAGCTCTGGTAACTGCACAAGCTGGGAATAAATCAGGGATTTCTTTTTCCATAGGATCAACTTTCTGATCCAAAGAAGGCTTGTCAGTTACAAGTGGATTAACCACAACCTTGTCTCCAGCTAAGTCATTGCCTAGCAACAAATGAATGCCCTCAACGGGTAAAGTAGACACTACACAGACTGTCACAGGTCCTGAAACTAAGTCTGATGACAAATTAACAGAATGGAGAGGAACAATAACAAAGCCGCACTCTACTCCCTGAATGAGAACACTCATTAGAACAGGTCTTCTCAGAAGAAGGCAAAATACCTGACACTAAAAGACTGAGAAGCTCCTGTATGCCTCAATTTTAATAGGGATAGGATTGGCCAAATCACCCAAGAGTGATATAGAACCCTTCGACATGAATGGTTCAAAATTCTTCATAACACAATCAGACTGAGATTTTTCAAACCCAACAAATGTATTGTTTTCAATACATGACCGTGACCTTGACCTCTTAGAAATAAGAGCATTTGGGATAGGTCTATATTGATTATGATGCCTATATTTCAATTTGAAGCAATCAGAAATGACGTGTCCTTTTTCTTGGCAACAGGTTCACGTATGTAGAGACAAGGATTTTGAATCAAGTCTCTCAGAGGCTTGATTTTTAGAATCTGTGCCAGATTGAGTTTCGCTGAGAGTCGTTTTTGATTGAAACACCTTAATATCAGTAGACTGCTGAGTGAAAGGTTTGCTTACAGCAGGAACTTTATGAGTTAAGGAATACTCATCAGCAGCAATAGCAGCTTTTTCCAAGGTTTTGACCTTATGATCTTCAAGATGATTTTTGATATCACTAGGAATACAGAGTTTAAACTCTTCAAATAATACCAGTTGTTCGAGTCGTTCATAATCATGTTCAATTTTCTCAGACAGACACCATCTTTTGAACAACTGTTCTTTTTCTCTAGCAAATTCAACATAAGTATGTCTAGTTTCTTTTTTGTAGTTTCTGAACTTTTGCCGATAAGCCTCAGGGATTAACTCGTAACCCTTCAAGATGCATTCCTTAACCAAATCGTAATCAGAACTTTGTTGTACTGACAGAGATATATAGATATCTCTGGCCTTGCCATAAAGTACACTCTGCAATAATTGAGTCCAATACTCTCTTGGCCATTTCGAATTCTCAGCAACTTTTTCAAAAAGAATAAAATATTTATCTACTTCCTTTTCACTAAACGGGGGAACTAACTTGATGTTTCCTAAAATGTTAAAATTTGAATTTGCACGGGAAGTGGAATCGTGCCTGCTACTTGCCAGCTCAAATTCTTTCATTCTAATTTGAAATTCTTTATCTTTTTCATCCCTTCTCTTTTTGCATCTGTCTCTCTGCCTTTCTTCAAATTGCATTTGTTCCTTTTGTAATTCCATTTGCCTTTCTTTTTCCCTTTCTTCTATTTGTCTTTCTTTCTCCCTCTCTTTCCTGTCTATCTTTCTCCTCCTTTTCAGATTGTAATCTCATTTGTTCTTTATGTAATTCAATTTGTCTTTCTTCTTTTTGACTCTGAAGCTCGAGCCTCCTTAACTCTATTTCCATCTTTTTAATTTTTAGTTCCATTTTCTTACTGTCAGAGTCTGTCATAGACTTACTGACAGATGCCAAAACACTTTGGTCAAAAACATTCTGTCCTACCAAATATTGAATTAATTTTTTTGATTTCTTGTTTTGTCAAGGAAGCCTTTGCTTCAGAAAGATCGTACTTTCTGGCAAGTTCAAGCAACTCATCCTTCTTCAGACTATCCAACTGTTCTTGAGTTGGACTAGAAAGAAAACTCTCCACTTTTGACATTCTTAAAGAAAGCCTGTTGTTTTCACTAAGATTTCAAATAAAATGAACTAGTGAATTTAAATTTCAATTTTTAGCCAATTTCATATATCAGCCAATTTCATATATCCATCCCGGACGAGCCCCCAATTTCTTTATGTTACGTATCGGCTCGTTCAAAGTAACACAAAGAAAGTGACTACAACAAGCTTTTGTAAATTTTAACAAAAATAATTTATTTCTCTAGAAAATACGGTGAAAAGGTAAATAGGTGAAACAAGACTTACGATTTACGAAGAAGATTCCAAAAATTGTTCTAAAGTTGTGAAAACACAAGCCCTGTGAAATAAACAGTTCTAAATTGATACAGTCTGAATCTCAGTTCCGATCCAAGATGGCGGATGATGACGTCAGACGAAGGCTAACACAGAATGTCCAGAATGTTCACTGTAAAGCACAATTTGTATTGTTCTGCTCCAATTTAGAAATAATTTCAACAAATGTCTTTGTCCAAAGCCAGTAGGGTTGTTCTCCAGGGAAACTAATTATTTAGAAAGTAGATGAAATACAGCTACCACCACTAACAACACACATGTTGTTCCTCGTACGAATGCACAACTCTTTCCAGCACAGGAATACCTTTTCCTTAAGGTATTAGTAACTCAACAAGATCTTATGATGTGACTCTCAACTATGACTGACTACGACTATGACTATCACTATGACTGAACTTTCTTACCGATAACTAAGCATATAAAAGAAACTAATACGTCGTTTCATGTACACACGCACGATGAACACGTGTGATTTCGCAATCCATCTGGACATTACGAAAGCCTGAACAAGTATCAGCCAATCATTTACATAGCTACTGCTGAATGTTTACTTGCGACGAATTTACTATCATACAAAGCTCGTGCTTACATGAGTCACATTTACGTTTTAAATAAATACGATGTTTCTAACATACTATTAGACCCATGCAAACATAATCATCATAATAATAACAACTACATTTAATGATGTAAAAATAAAATAAAAATGAAACAAAGAATTAGAAGAATTTAAATTTTAACACATATGTAATTTAACTACAGGGTCGTAACAGGGGGCTGTATCGACACTCTCTCTCTCTCTCTCTCTCTCTCTCTCTCTCTCTCTCTCTCTCTCTCTCTCTCTCTCTCTCTCATATGTAACACTTAGCTCTTACACCGGCAGTCACTCGATAAGACATTATAGAAATTGTAATAATGGTATCTCAAATATGAACAAGATGCATAACTGAGAAGAGGTAAATTCAATCAGTTATAGCAGAATTTTACATAATTGTTGAGATGTTGTTTTCATTTAAATAAATAAATCTTTGTGGGCTCTGTGCCAATACACACTGATTTATTTTTAATCTTTTTTCCACGATTGCGTAATCAAGGACGTGTTAAGTTTCCGGCTTATGATTCATCAATGGGATTCTTAAGCGAGTCGAACTTGTCCGCATTAGAGCTATCAAGACTTCGATTGAATTGAGTGAAATTAGCTTGTCAGTATTACTTTTCTTGTCGATGTCGTATTCGTTCACTTGATATTTTGAGGTAATATATGTCACTGAAGAAATTTATATAAATAAATAAATGAAGCGTATCGACCTACATCTAAAAGATGACTCACACATATGCAGCTGTCTCTTAAAACGGAGTAGGGTTTATTAACAGGGCCTTGGCATGCAGATTAAAGTTAGATATAATATGTAATCAGAAGTATGCAACAGGGCTCATTTACCGGAAGTTTATGAAACAAATCGAAACATTTATATCTTTTGCGAGCCTCAGCAATCAGAGAATAAGATTATTAAAATTGTTTTATCAATTGGTAAAATGAGATCACATGTATCGTACAATTTATCATATTATGAAAACTAGGCTATTGAATAGGTTTAATAAGGTCGCAAAATAACACAATGAAACGACAAAGTCAATTCGGATGCCTCGGACAGTGCGACATTAGTTTGTGCTAAACCATATCACCAAATTTTGTGTAAGGTAATGCTGTTACATATGTGGAAGAAAGAAAAATATCAATCAAGTTTATAAACCCAAATATCATTTTAGTTTTATGTTAATAAAAATAATCAATTTGAGTTATTATTTATGAAATGTGTTGGGAAATCATAAATATTCCATTCCTAGCGGTCAGAAGATGCAGACAAGTGGTTGTAATTGCGACGCTATGCAAGGAAATTAATGTTTGATGCCAAATAAGTTTTCATTTAGTCGTATGTAAAATAAATACGTTAGTAATGACATGTTCATAATGAACATCAATATTTAATAACACTGAAAAATATCGTAATGTCAAAAATAAATTTTTTTTACTGCAAAATTAATCTTTAGAATGACAGAACATTCTGTCCTTCTCAGTAACATGTCTGCTTCTAAACCTGTTTTGCCATGTTGAAATTATTTTTCAGCACTCTAAAATCTGTTAAATTTTACCGATGATTTTAGTGAAAAGAAAAGTTTAAAGTCATTTCAAGTCATTGTACAGGAATGAAATGTCATTCATGTATTTACGGCCTTATATTATTAATACAATCGTAAAAGCCACTCAACGGTCATTTTCATTGCTGAGGAATAGTTTCCTAAAGATTCATAGACAAGGTCTCCCTTCGTGTTATGCTTACTTCACTGCAATTATTTTTATAGTCTAAATCATTATTTTTGTTTACTTTGTGAAAGGTTTGGATATTATTCCTACGACATTTCACCAAATTATGTCAATTTATGCTGGACAGCCTTTTGAACTTTAAAACTTGGTTGGGCTAATCATTGTCAGAGGAAGAAAAGGCTTTGTTTATCGCGTGCAACATCATATTGAATTCCTCCTGCGTTATTCCTTCATTATCACATATCACGCCAAATGTTGCTTATGATGGCTATGCAAGAGGTGATACTTTGTGAAATTTATAGTTTTCTACACATTTATAAAAATGAAAGATTGAAAATTAAAATTTCGCCTCTGAGTTGGTGTGTCCAGTAATTTTATGTGCCTTTACTGGAGATTCAGTTATTAAACCCTTTGCAAATGATGTTTCCCCAACATTAAAAGAAAAAGGCACGTCACTCTAACATTTATTCAATACTGACACAAATCTGCTGTGGAGATTTTTTACAATAGTATTATCGTTCGTCTTAATTACAAAATTATCAACCTAAAACTCATTTAGACGTTTAGATATTAACAAAAGAGAGGTAAATCCTGTGTGCACTGTATTTATTACCCACATAACTATCTATATACCAATCTACACGCGTACACATACTAGGTGAAACTTGTACTTACATTCTGAGTTACGCACTGGATCAGAAAAACATATCGTTTGCAGTTTGTTAATAACCGTCTCGAAATAAAAAGGAATTTAAAAAGATGTGTCATTTCTATTTTTGTGCGCGTGCCAAATAGATACCGTCAAGGTAATATGTAATAAATAATCATCAAGGAAGTAAGTATAGCAAGCTGCTGACTATATTTACCTATGACGCCATTTGCGATTAAAAACACTCGATGTCGTATAGCACAGTAAGTATGAGCGGTTCAAATGTAGGTAAAAGTACTAGGACATGGAAACAGCAGAATATTTAGCACGATTTTCAATCCTGTGTTGAGAACAATTTCTTTAAAAAGTTGTTGTTGTAGTATGACAATGGTTACAGGGCAAGCTAAAAAAATTGAACGAGAACTTCAGTTTCCAAATAGGTCGAATAATATACTGGTATAAATTCGCAGGAACCGGAAGAGGAGAGAGAACTGGCAAGTGTATTCTGTGCTATTGAGAAATTGTTTTTTTTTTTCATGAACTTAAGTCGTTTTTGACTTCTTGTGCATAAACATTGGCATCATGTCATACGCCGCTGTATGGAGATTATTCGAGAACTTGTTTTACTGGTCGTTGTGTGTATCCAGTTTGAAGCGGAGAAGACTGAACAAAGGACACATTGGTCTAAATCGTTAATATCTGTCTCAAAGAGATATACACATGAGAGGCAGGACAACTTGCAAATAAAAATCGCACGTTGTGCTATTGCGTATTTGATTCTTTGTCTTACAGAGTTGAAGGAATCGCCTATATCGACGATATGTATGAGACAAAAGAGAGCTTAATTGTTTTCGGAACAATCAAAAAATTGAAATTGTACTTGTGGAAGATTATGCCTATTTGATATCAACATAGGAGAGAGGCTAAACACAGAGGTCTTTTCTAGATTCTTTACAACGTCTCTGAGAGTATATGTCATCTACATACTTTCGCCTCACTAAAAGTCAATTGATGTGAAACAACGTCTTAGGTTACTACATTTATAAGACTGGAGAAGGGCTAATAAACAGAAGGCGTTTCCTGCTGCCTTAATTACAGCCATCAAAGAAACCATTTGAATATATGGGGTCGTTCAGGCAAACACAAGAAAAACTGCTAAGCCACATCGTTCTTAGAAAATTATTGAATCTACTTCAAAGTAAGCAGGCTCAGTTGTGATCAGAAAATAAAAAAGAAAGAAAACCTTGGACTGTGAGGCGTCACAAGGACACCAGATATTTAACAGTGACATATTACATTTACACAGATAACCTTCGTGTGTCAGCCGTAATTTTATTGCACATTATATTGACAGTTGAATGAGATGTTAATAGAGGTAACTTGTTTTGAATATGTCTGAATTCCTTTTAAAACTGTTGATGTTCCATTATACAATGTAAAAGGTCCCTAGATAGATTTTAAGCTAAGAAAAATATTCAAAATATTTCTCAATATCTAAAGTGGATATATGTTTCTAATCGCTGATATACCGAGATGTTATGACATTATTTAATAAACTTTCATGCTGTCTTTAAATGGATATATGAGTGCCGTATCGTCATGACAAAAGAGTTTTGCCTATAATCTAGTTACACATGTCACTATGCATCATACCATCTCTCTCTCTCTCTCTCTCTCTCTCTCTCTCTCTCTCTCTCTCTCCGGTGGCCTAGTGGTTAGAGCGTCCGCCTCGGATGCTGGAGGTCGCGAGTTCGAACCTCCGCCGAGTCATACCAAAGACTTTTAGAAATGGTACTAACAGCTGCCTCGCTTGGCGCTCATCATTAAGAGGTTAGTGTTAGGACTGGTCGGCCTGGTGTCAGAATAATGTGACTGGGTGGGGACATCATGCCAGATGTCTGCGGCATGACGCCCCAGTGCTAGACATCACCATAAACAATCACACTGCAGACATCGTAGTGATATGACTGAAAAATTGTTAAAGCTACATTAAAAATCTCTCTCTCTCTCTCTCTCTCTCTCCAAATATACTGGCTCAGTCACTGATTAGAACAGAATAGAAAGCTTGGATATAGCGTCTGAAATATAAAAGTCATAAAGTCGAATAGGAGAAGGCACCTCAAAGAGACCTGAGATATATTTTACAAGGAACGAATTCGATCATAGCTAGATAAAACATGAAATATGATACATTCTCTCCCTTCAGAACCAAAGTCTTTGTTGCCTTTATGCCAACAAAAATGACATACATTAAATCTTATTCAATGCTTCTTATATTTGAAATGACTACTTAGCAAGACTGTGTTATGCCTAAATGTATAATCGCTTATTTTGTGTGACGCTTTGTCCCACCTGAATTGGTATGCGTCACTGTTAATGTCTATTAAAAATGTAGTTAATGACATCCGGTATACCATTCACCTGTGTAAATTCATATTAAGGTATTTTATGCCTTCTAATTGAGGAAAAATAAAGACGAGTCATTATTATTCTACCTCGAGTAGTCGACATATTTACAAAGAAGATACATACATACGTACATACACACACATACATACATACATACATACATACATACATACATACAAGCATATATACCAATACATAAATACAGTACGAATATGCTATATGAACCCTCTATTTATATTTTATAACTATGGACATGATCTGAAGAATATAGTTTAGAGTTTCATAGAAAGTATATTTTAAATGAAAAGACTTTCTAAATAATCACCCAAAAGATATAATCTCCTAGTCATGACAACAACTGTAATAAAAAGACCTCAAAGTATTGTTGCGTAGTCCAATAAAAGTGGCCTGTTTACAATTAGGTACCGTACCTGCGCAAGAGGGTAGATAGAATAGGAGGCACAAGTATTAATGTTGTATAATTAAGGAACATTATTTCCAAAATGTGTTTAGGGCCCTCTGATGGAATCAAAAGAGGGCGTTAGTTTTCGCACCGGAGAAGGCATACCTATCATTATGTTGCAACTCTGTACCTCAGGTTAGAAATCGGAAGAGACGAGAAGTTTGGCAAAGGTATTTCATGATTATGTTACAGCTTCTCTTTGTATAAATCGTAGTGTTGTCCATTCCATTCACAACGAAAGCGCTCATACATACATACATACACACACATACAGATACACACATACATGCATGCATACATGCATAAATACATACACATACATACATACATACATACATTCATACATATGTACGTAAGTACATACATACATACATACATACATACATACATACATACATGCATACATACATACTCAAATACGATCAATTTGGACTGCATGCACCGGTCGCGATGAATATAATTTTGAAGTTGATAAGAACGCATACATGTCACGTTTCAGTACGTCGATAATATCTCATATTATGTTTAACATGACCCTAACAGACCTAGGACTGGTCAAAATCGGTACTTTATCCCATTTGTGTTCAACATTATTATTAAATATAGCTCGTTACAAAGCATAAATACAAATTATATCAATCAAGTAAATTCGCCAAGTTCCAGCACAAGCAAGGAAATATAGGTTTGGGATAAACTCCTTGAGAAGTGTAATTAAAAGGAGTGATTAAAACTGGTAGTATATATCAGATGCAATTTGTGGGAATTCTGAAGAGCGTTGATAAAATATATTGTTTGAAAGCTATAAATACAGAATCTGAAATGCAATGCTACCATTTGTATCTCAAATTTCTAGGCCACATTTCGAACAAAGTGTATAACCATAACATCAATGTAAGATCTACATTGTTATAGTCATTTTCTTCCTCATTACGATTACATAGAATCGTGCAGTAGGTCTCCATACCGCTGTACGTCACACAGCACGGCACATGTGTCTACAATAGTATTGAGTGTTAGAGACTATTTGTTATTGTAGACAAACAATGAACGCTGATGTAGCAGACGCCGGTGAAAAATTTAGGCAGGGTCTGTTGTGTCTCTTCCAATCAGAAGACAGCGGACGCGTGACATCACTTTCAATATATATGCGTAACAGCGTTCCTGTGATTTACTGTCGCGGAACAGTTAAAGTAAAGTACCTATAACTTAAAGGAAAACAATGTATTACAATGCGCCTGCCGATGATACATCGTATAATTGGAGTGACAGTTGAATAACTGCTACTACTTCTGCTGTATCCAGTATTCGCCCTCTAGAAGACGATGACTCCAATTAACTTTGACTGAATTTTTTTTATCTTCTCCACATAAATGTTTGTGCATGGTGGTAGTACTACCGTCACTCCTTTTCCATCAATACCAATTTAGGATTCATCGTAATCTCTGACTAGACGTAGTAAAACGTCGATGTTTTTGAAAGTGTGTTGATCTGTAAAATATTTATGCATAAGTTCCTTCAAATGCCTTTGAAAACGTTTCACAGCGCTAGATTCTGTTTCAGGAGTTTCAATAGTGAAAATATCAATGTCTTCTTGCAATTCTTCTTAAAATGCCTAGCTCGGAAATTTGGTGCTTTTGTGTCATTCACATATCACATTCAATGAAACGATTAGTTGTAAAACAAATAAACCAGCGTTTTCGTAAATGGTTGATCCGAAAATCGATATATATAAACCAAAAACAAATCGTTTTGAAACCATGTTGAAGTAGATCTTTATGATATGTCATTATTCGTTCACTTTTTAAAATGGAATGGTAATGACAAAGTTAGTAGTGAGAAATCACTGAATAGAGGTACTGCCGCAAGGATGCACATGTGCTCAACAATACTTCACGCGAAGACAGTTTCTCCTGCCGCGTTCTCTTCGTCCATGATGAATCCTGTCGAACCTAATTTAAAACCATTGTTTCCCAATTTGATGAATAAATGCAAACCCATTTCTAACGAAACTCCTTATTCGTCCCTGACGTCTTCTTCTAATGTTTCGGCTGTTGTTGCAGCCCGAACGATGACCTCTACTAAGACAGAACACAACAGACATTTTACAAAGTTTACTGTATTGATCCAAACAAACACTATCAAATTATAGTCCCTTGAAACACCATTAGTACCATGCGTCCAGTTGGCATGACTACAGTTCGTTCACGTATAAAAGGGAGTAACTGTTGATCAAGTTTTACTTCAATTATATTTTTCATCCCGAAATACAAATATCACCAAGAAGTTCACACATCAATATCCACAGAAACCTTCATCGACAAGTGGGGGAAAATGTGACTCTCTCATCATTTAGCGGCATAAATCAAGGTTACATACGTTTATTTTGGTGTTATTGAGGTATTACGAAATCAGCTCGGGTTTCACCTTTGACTTCCAAAACAGATTTATTGCAGCTTTAAAATTAGTTAATTAGTTTTAAACATAAATGTCGACATCCAATGGCAAACAAAGGCAAAGAATTGCTCAACCAAGGTTTAAAAATATTGCAAAAAGGCGCATTCAGTTTCTTTCACTATTGTAAACCCTTAAAGCAAATAAAAAAAGATAAAAGATAAAACTAATGTCATTTAACATTTTTAAAGAACTTTGCAAAACGCGTGTGAAATATTATACACCTCAGCATAATCTTAAATACATCACCTTCGTATCACGTCTAGTCAAAGCTTGCAATCAATCTTAACATTGAATGTGAACCAGAAGAAGTGACATCTGAAATAATTTGATTGTTTGACCATCATTCACCAAGAAAAAGAAAAACAGTGTTAAAGACTGAAGATTGGGTTTGCATTAGCAAACGCAAACGAACATTTGACAAATGTTACTTACCTAACTGGACAGCAGAATTGTTTCATGTCACTGGATATGTGCATGGAAGTGATCCTCCTATCAATAATTGGAAGACATGAACGGAGAAGCATTAAAAAGAACACTTCCTTGCCTGAGTTAGGACGAGTGACATAGAAAGAAGACGATGTTTCCGAGATCTAAAGCATTCTTGATCGACGAGCACTGAAACGGAGCAAACTTAGACTTGCAAAAGCGAATGTGCGTTAGAAAGAAAGGATATACGCTTCAAGTTTGATTTTAGTATTAGCTTCACATGTCATCGACTATAAAAGGTAGAAACGACTAACATTCCGTTAAATACAGCCGTAATTTCTCTTTCTCAGAAGTTTTTAAGGACTACACAATCATCTTCAGTGGATCTGGCTTGAAGAACATCTCGTCCAAACGATTGCAGCTATATTTAAGAATTAGTTGGCAAAGCACTGAATAAAATTCACTAAGTGGAAATATCGAGTACCAAACAATTGTTCATCGTCTCAAGATGTATTTTCCTAACGTCAAAAGGATAGCCAATACTTTCTGGCCAGGTTTGTTTCTTATTCGTGGTGGTTCAAGAATAACTCTAAAAGTATAATCGCTATCCTATCAAATTGAACAAAGGACTAAATTTAATTTGTGTGTAGTCCAATGTTGTCGAGTGTAACTTCGTAGGAAACACAGTTGCTACTTTCCTAAGAATCATTCCTTTTAACGTTGATTGTGCCATAGATGTTTCGCTTAAACGGAAACACGTACCACGTTCATCCAGACTTTATGCATTCTAAATATTTTCTTGTCAGTAAGTCGCATTTTGACAGCGTCATTATTAATATTGAAGGAGGTCTTAGACACAATATTCTATTACCGAAAGGAGACTTTATGGTGAAATTTCATTTTCGAAAACTTTCTCCGGAGAATTGCAACAGATGTATCCTGTACACAATGGACTCGCTCGAAAAAGATGACTCCTCTGCATTTATGGAATTTGAAACCAAAGTACAAACCGATGATTACAACAGCCTAAAAGAAAACAGTTACTTGTACATGAATGACAAGGTTATCAGAGTGGATAATATCAATCAAGGCAACAATGCAAAAATATTTCCTATTAACAATTGCATGCATTTTTTATTCAGCGAGGTGGATTGTAACTTGATTATCAAACCAGTCAGCGGCAGAATGGACATTTCACCTTACTGAACGTACCTGGGAAAGCTATTGATGTATGGGAAAGACTCCAAGAACACATATCTGGATACCTTAATGGTATGACAACCAAGCACTTTGGACACGTTCAACGACACAGAGTTGATTTCGGATGACGATCCTCATAAATTCTGGATTTAACGATCGTCGGAAAAAAATCAAACACATGTACATTTTAGAAATAACCGATCTTTTACAATTGGATGTGTGATTGCAAGACAATTATATGTTGAATGGAGTGGATGTATGCATGAGACTACCGTACTCTATTAGATCACCAATGCTAACGAGTACTAAACAAGCATCGAAGAAACTGATTGAAACTACAATATTCCAACTCTGTGCAGAACAACAGCCAATTATCCTCTACAATGAGTGGATGTGAAAACTGCAGATGAGGCCGATGTTAAATTATGTTGACTTCTCCAGGCGAAGACAATGTCAGAATATCTGACTACTCTATGAAAATTACTTTAGGAACAAAAACGTGTGTCTTCAGTTCCAATCTTACTGGCCTGTGAACGCAGACACTATGGGAACTTTATTGTTGTTATGTATTAATGTATATCTATACTGTGTGTTTAACTTTTGTCCATGATTGTAGATTGTACAGGTAGTTTGTAAATAACATATTACATAGATAACATTTTCCATGATTGCAGATTGTACTTTAGGATAATATAAACTTGTTGCCATGTCCTTTAGACTTTTTACAGTTCTAGAAGATGCACATGTTCCTTGTCTTGTTTGTAAAGCAATAATAAGTTGTTTGCTGATGTTACAGTTCAAGGTCTAGCTTTAGACTCTTGTACAAGACACCATGTATACAACTTTGATGTAAACATGAACAACATCCTTGCTATCTTAATTTGTTTAAGGTTTTATATAAGTTTGTAGTTTAAAAACATTATGTCATTCCTACCTTAAATTCAGTTGTGTTCAAACAGAACTTGAGATTAATCATTTATTTACAAATTATTTATTGAAATAACAAAGTACTTATTGACGTTGTGGATTAAACCACTAATTTGGGATTATTGTGAATTCTTTGAATAACGGTCTGGATTATATCATTGAGATATATCAAGACTGTTGGCACATTCAAGAATATTGACACATTAGCGCATTCAATACTTTAATTAATTCGTGACAGCCTATAATTTTGAACTTGCGGTATAATGTTTATGACTGTGTTATGTATATGTAATTAAATTGCTTGTGTATGTATATTTATATGTAATTAAATTGCTTGTGTGTTAGTTTCAAAATTCTTTTTTATTTTATTTTTGTTTCATTACATTTTATTGTAATGATTATTTTCATGGGATTCGATATTTTTTTTCAGTAAATTTAGTTTGTTTAGAACGTAAAAGCTATTACATTAGCACTATTTTTAGCTCACTTTGGTTCTTAGAGTTTGTAAACATCGAGTGATAACGATTGGCTATTTCCAAGGTCATTTCGGCCAGCATGTTAGCTGGACTGTAAACAATCTTTCTTTTTTATGTATTTTCAGCGCGAGAATTTGGTTCTTAGATAGAGCTGTTCTAGCTACGTGACAATTGGCATCTTTTTATTACGCTGTTCGATGTTAAGAGACCACGTGACCCATCTCGCGAGACTGAAATGATGTTTTAGTTGTGTTTAATACTCATTCTATGTGAAATTTTGTCAGTCATTCTTAACACCTTGAGGGAACAAGGTGTTTCTAATTGTTGTTGCCAGTTTGATTTTCATTTGTTTTTGGAATTTAATAATTTATTCTCTAGAAAACTAAACAAGTATACTTTTTATAAAAGTTCTGGGAGAAAGAAATTCAGTGGAAATTTATTCTGGAGTTATACGGAAACATAAACTGTGATTCAATCGAGGATCTGTTACCACCAGTACAACGGTCTCATCTGACGTCATCGCCTCCATATTGGAATTTCATCGAGATTCGAACCCGGATTTTATTAGAACTGTTTAGTGATAGGACTTGTATTTTTCAGTCTTAGGATTAAAGTTTGGATTATAATCACAAACCGTAAGTCCTATTTCCAATGTTTACATTGTTTTCTAGGCAAATAAATTATTTTGTTAAAATATACAAAGCCTGTTGGCTTCACTCTTTTCTCTTGTTATTTTTGTACGAACCTACACGTAACACTGTGTTCTGTTTAAACTCACATTACATGAGAAGATTCTTTTAAATTCTCACTTTTTGTATTCTACGGAAATAAAATATTTGCTGAATTTCGCCAAACTTGTTGTTCCTGCATTTTCTGTTCTTTTCTTTAAGACCATAGTGTCCTTGCAATATGCGTCATGTTATTATAAATGAACCTTTATTAAATTTACGCAACAAGCATCTGTATTTCTGTATGAGCATGCCCCTAATTGACCAACAGCAAGTATATGCGGATATGTGTATCTTTTGTAAAGAAATTCAAGGTGGCAATTTCGACATATATATATATATATCTATATA